>PVKM010034577.1:0-15512 GCA_004027735.1 Carollia perspicillata
CATCTGTATAAGAAAGTTTCTAATGTTGTGCCTCACTGACAGCTTTATAGTGAAACAGTTGCAGATGGACATCCATTTATGATACTTTCTGTAAATATTGTCACCATAATTCCCAAAAGTACAACCCAAATTCTGCTTTATGATCTACTTCCAGAGATCCTCACTGAAAATATACTTCATTCTATTTATATAGTAAATCCACTGTTAAATGGAACAGTTCCATTAAGAAACACAACAAACTTCTGGTCAAAATGGAGGCATGGGTAGACACACTTCCTTACCTTGTACAAACACAAGAAGAATCACAACTAAATGCAAAACAAAAAAAGACACCCAGAACTACCAGATAATTGAACTGTAGAGATGTCTGACAACCAAGAATTTAAACAAGAAATATTCCTTATGATGGCAGCAGGAACAGAGACAGGAAGTCAGGATGGAGAGGACATAGTGCATTGTGGAGAGGAGGCAGCAAGGTTGGAATATGTGGTCCCACATTCAAGTGTGGTATAAAAATATTGGGAGGGATTCCTTGGGAGCAAGCGATCCTAGCCCCAGACCTGACCATGCAGCCAGGTTCCAATGCCAGGAAGTAAAGCCTCACAACTTCTGGCTGTAAAATCCAGTATATTTAGGCTGGTGGAAAATACTGCCAGTTTCTCAAGAGTGGTCATTTAAAGGGTCCGCAGAGTCCTAGAACATACACAAATCTTCCCACTCTGGGAATCATCACTAGAAGGGTGCGAGTTGCATAAGGGACATGGGGTGAAATAATGGAAATGGGGCAAGTGATGGACAAGCTAACAGAGGTCAGGCAGTGGTATTGTCCCCTCCTCAATCCCTGCTCCCTACACAGCACCACAAAGTGGTGAAGCAGGTTATCCCACCCTGGCATATACATAATGCTCTGCCCCTTACAACTTAACAAGTGTCTTAAGACAGGGAGTCAAAGCAGCTCTACCTAAGATAGAGGAAGAAACACACAGAGGCTGCCAAGTTGGGGAGACAAAGAAATAAAAAGCTTCTGTGTAGCTAAAGAAAACATCAGCAAAATGAATAGGGAACCAACCATAGAGCAAATATATTTGCCAATGATACTTCAGACGAGGATTTGATCTCCAAAATATATAAAGAACTCACAGGACTCCACTCCAGGAAGACAAAAAGTCCAGTTAGAAAATGATCAAAGCACTTGAACAGAAACTTCTCCAGGGAGGATATACAGAGAGTCCAGAGACACGCGAAAAGATGCTCAATATCACTAGCTATCAGAGAGATGCAAATTAAAACTATAATGAGATACCACTTCACACTGGTTAGAATGGTCATCATAACCAAATCAATAAACAAGTGCTGGCAAAGCTGTAGAGAAAAGGGAACCCTGGTGTACTGTTGGTGGGAATGCAGACTGGTGCACCCACTGTGGAAAACAGTATGGAATTTCCTCAGAAAACTAAAAATGGAACTACCTTTTGACCCAGCAATTCCACTGCTGGGATTACACCCTAAGAATCCTGAAACACCAATTCAAAAGAATCTATGCACCCCAATGTTCATAGCAGCACAATTTACAATAGCCAAGTGCTGGAAGCAGCCTAAATGCCCATCAGTAAATGAGTGGATCAAATAACTATAGTGCAGCCCTGGCTGGTGTAGCTCAGTGGATTGAGCATGGGCCTGTGAAGCAAAGGGTCGCCGGTTCGATTCCCAGTCAGGGCACATGCCTGGGTTGCAGGCCAGGTCCCCAATAGGGGACCCATGAGAGGCAACCACACATTGATGTTTCTCTCCCATTCTTTCTCCTTCCCTTCCCCTCTCTCTAAAAATAAATAAATGAATAAAATATTTTTTAAAAAACTATAGTGCAATTACATGATGGAATACTACACAGCAGAAAGAAAGAAGGAGCTCCCACCCTTCACAGCAACATGGATGGATCTGAAGAGCATTATGCTAAGTGCAATTTTAAGCCAAGCAGTAAAACACAAATAACATATGATCTACCTGTAAGTGGAACTTAATCAACAAAACCAACAAACAAACAAAATATAACCAGAGACACTGAAATTAAGGGCAAACTGAGAGTAACCAGAGGAGAGGCCAGAGGGGATAACAAGGAGCAAAGGGAGAAGTGTCATCAAGGAACATGTATAAAGGATACATGAACAAAGCCAAAGGGGGGTAGGATAGAGAATAGGAGGTCGGGATCAGTGGGGTGGGGGAGAGTGGGGGATAATGGAGAAAACTGTACTTGAACAACAACAAAAAAAGAGAGAAAACTAAAATTTTAATTAAAGCATAAATAAATAAATAACTGAATCTAAAACAAACAAACAAACAAAAACTATGCAAACAACTAGAACAGGAACAGAACCGCAGAAATGGAGATCACATGGATTGTTATCAGAGGAGTGGTGGAAGGGGGAGTATGGAGGAAAAGATGAAGGGATTAAGAAGCATAACTGGTAGATACAAAATAGACAGGGGAAGGTTAAGAACAGTATAGGAAATGGAGAAACCAAAGAGCCTATAGGCTTGGCCCATAGACATGAACTAAGGGGGGGGGGTATTGCTGGAGGGAATGAGGTTATCCGGCAAAGTGGGTAAAGGGGGAAAAATTCAAACAACTGTAATAGCATAATCAATAAAACATACTAAAGACAAAGAAACAAGATTCATGAACTGCTATCATGTTATTTACTATCACCTACTATATAATTACTAAGGTAAAGGCAAATGATGTCCACTATCTAGGCACCAGCTGCACATTTCCATTTGTGCCACTGACTAAAACAGTGAAGTCAACTATCTAAACATGCAAATATTAGAAAGATTTTTTCACCACTTTATATTTTCATCTCCCTGAGATGCAAATATTTTGAATAATGAATACTAATTGCTAAGAAAAGAAACTTTATATAATTTTGTCATTATTGTTACTCATTTAAGATACTTCTATATATCAAGTATTTTTGTTGATGCAATTGGATTTATAAAAATAATTTATAGCAACTATTTCTAGTTCAAAGCCAACATGCAGTTCCTAGAAAAAATAACTAAACATAATTAGTAAGAAATATTTTAGAAGCTAAATCAGAAGTTATAAGCAAAATATATAGAGAATTTATATGAGGAGGCTATAAACACAATGATGCAAAATTGATTATGGTTTTATGAAGACAGAAATATTTAGTGGGAACTTGAACTACTTAGAATTTATGAAGAAAGAGAGAAACAAATTCAACACTGATGTAAGAGCACATCAAATTATGAAAGTGACGTGAACAAGCTATGGCCCCCTTGTAAACAGCGAATATTTTTTGTCTTACAGTAACTTGTTATCTTTCCTTCTTTATTAAGATTTTATTTATTATTTCTGTTTAGACAGAGGGAAGGGAGGGAGGAAGTGAAACATCAATGTATGGTTGCCCCTTGTGCACTCCCTACTGGGGACCTGACCTGCAACCCAGGCATGTGCCTTGACTAGGAATCCAACCGGAAAGGCTTTGGTTTGCAGGACAGTGATCAATCCATGGGGCCTCACCTGCCAGGGCACTTGGTTTTTCAAATAAAATGTTATGAAGTACCCTGTAACATCTTTGTCCTAAATCAATGTCTCATCTTCCTTCTGGGGTAGAGAGTGACTGTGTGTTTCAATCTCTCTTACAGATGGTATGGCAATGTGACTGAATCTGATCAACGTCTTGTGAGCTAAAATTATGTGCATCATTTATGAGCCTGTCCCCCAAAAAATCTCCCCACACATGCTTCCCCATGCATCTCTCCCCTCCCCAGTGACTAGAATGGCGATGACTCCAAAGCAATCTTGGAAACCCCATGTTCAAAATTGCATGCTTATGAGCAGCCTGATTTCCAGGTAAATGCATTCAGAGGCTCCTCAGACACATCAGGACTGTTAGAAAAGTAATACTAAATTCAGATTATGCATGAGTCGCTTTATGTCTTGGAGCCTTTTTGTGACAGAAGTTCCTTTCTCCAGTTTAAGGCAGTGATTGGAACTGAGCATGTGCAGATTTATTTAGATGCATTTAGAGGGTGAAGAAACAGAAATCTAGGCCACCTATAGATTTTACAATCAGTTTTCTTGTCATTGATTTTCTTTTTTATTTCTGAAAATGATTATTCCTTTTTTTCATTTTAGAAACTTAATTTCTTTATTGTTCCATTACAGTTGTTCCAAGTATTCCCTCCATTGCTTTCCCCTACCCAGCCCACCCTTGCTCCCTCCATCAGTCCACACCAGTTGTCCATTACCAGTTCCTTCATACAAGTTCCATGACTAGAAACTTCTCCTTCTTTCCTCCATTTTCCCTCTAGCCCCACCGCTCTGGTCACTGTCACTTTGTTCCTTATTTCCATGTCTCTAGTTTTATTTGGTCATTAGTTTGTTTTGTTGATTAGGCTCCACTTATAGGTGAGATCATATGATATTTGTCTTTCACCGCCTGGCTGATTTCACATATCATAATACTCTCCAAGTCCATCCATATTGTCATGAAGGGCTCTTTCTTTCTTCATGCTGTGTATTATTCCATTGTGTTAAAGTACCATGGTTTTTTGATCCATACATTTACTGATGGGCACTTAAGCTGTTTCCAGCCCTTGGCTATTGTAAATAATGCTGTTATGAACATTGGGGTGCATAGGTTCTTTTGAAATGCTGTTTCAGGGTTCCTAGGGTATATTCCCCATAGTGGGATCATTGGTTTCCCAAACCTAATATAGTTTATTCATTCATTTATTTAGTGTTCAGAATGTAATTTTCATGAACTATCCCATGAGTTGGCTTTTAAGTCCTGAGGAGTCAGCAGGAAACAGGATTGACATCATCCCACATTATAATGCTTATATTCTACTGCAGCAGACAGATGATTTAAAAAGTGAAAAAAAATCAGATGTATAAAAGATTTATTTTAAGGTAGAGATGATGCTGTTAAAATTTATTAATACTAAGAATAATATAGACATGTAAATTCAGCTATTGAAGAAAGCTATACATTTTTTTCTTATAATAGACCTTGCAACCAAATCTATGTCAACACACTTTCAATTTTATCAATTTCCACACAATTTTAATAAAAACTGATCTTTAGAACTGTTTTATAATCATTACATAGATGTCAGGAGTAACAATTTTCATATATGCAGAAAGGTCATTGACTTAGGTACAGTAATTTTTTACTATTCTTATAGCAAGCATATTTTTAAGATAGGGAAGTTTGAATCTTTCTGTGAAGTTTAAAAGAAATTTTTAGATAACAAGATGGAGAAGATGACTGGCAATTCAGAGGCCCAAAGATGGTTTAGGGGTAAAAAGAATAAACTGAATAAACTGACATCAGATTCTGAATTCAAAAAAAAGTCTTCTGAATTCAAAAATTCTATGAAATGACTTTTCTAACTGCATATGTAAACATAGCAGCATTAAAAAGTACTGATTTATTTTGCTTTCTCCTTCATCCCTATCATAGTACTTTTTTATAAGCTTTTACCTCCTTGTATTAAACCAAATGATCTCTACTACTTTTATTTTATTTTTATTTTATTTTACATGTATATCAAACATATTCTAAATTCCTTTATTGCACTTCAATTTCATTATGTTATGTTTTCTAAATGGTTCTTATAGCTACTAACCATGAAGTAAGAATTCATGATGGAATAATGTCTATCCCAAACACCCATCCTCAATCTGTGACTTATAATGAATATTATTACTATCCAAAAAATTGGAGGTTCAGACAAAAAAATCTAAACACACTCTGGTATCATTGTGTGGTACTAATTAGAACAGAAATTAGGAATTATTTCCCAATATGACTTGTGAGTCTTTAAATATGTATAAACATAGATCATAAAATAGTTATTTCCAAAATGATGACATAGAATATGTATATGAAATGCATGGCTTCACAATCTGGAGGAATTTCTTACACTATTTTGTAAAAATTAGTTTGTTTATATGAAAAAATAGTATCACTTATAATCTTTCTTGTATTTTTCACAAACATGTACACACATAAATTTTTGTGATGAGCTGAGGTAAAAGATGTTTTTAGGTATACCTTATCGGAGCTTATACACATTAGCAAATGTAGTGGGAACAACAAAATGTTATACTCCACCAGTTTCCTGCCAGAAGACACATGGTTCCCCACTTACTTTCTTTCTTTGAGCCAGCACCTCAGCTGTGACAGAAATGATAGAATAGTCTGTTTTAGCTTCTTATTCCCCCAAATGAGGATGAACGAGTGGCATGAAGAATACAGAAGTCCAACAACCTGAAAAACCATGTGAACTGAATTGATCTTCCAAGTAAAAGAATTCCATACTGAGGTGATTTGAGCCAGGAAGAAAATGGAAAAGAGCAAGAGAAAGGAGATGACAATTTGCATGGCTCTTAAGTGGACCTTGGTGTTGACATCTTGGAATCCTTTGCCGCTGAGCTGCATCTTCCTGAGATGTTTCCACAGGGAAAAGAGTAACAGCAGTAAAGCCGTCAGGGACATGGTAAAGGGTACGACATGCACAATGGTGAATACAGTCATATGTGTGAGATGTACAATATGCTGCCAGTTGTTCACCCAAGTGATGTTTCCTTCATTATAATTCACCCTCATTTTTAATTCTAAGATCATCACTGGAAAGTGACAAACCAAGAAGACTGAAGAGCCCAACAGTACCACAAGAACCACTCTTTTAGCTTTCCATTTCAGGTGAAGAAAGAAAAGGCTGGAGAAATTGGCTATCTTGAGCAAATAAAATATGCTGAGGCTAACAGCAAACCAGAGGCTACAATGGTTGCTTACTACCCAGATAACATGAACAATAATTCTTACTTCTGAACTGTAGAAAGCTAGATTATGCACAGTTGCATACCAATTTAATAACACGGAGCCCAGCAAACCAATCCTGGAGACTGCCAGGGCGGTGAGAATTCCATCAGCACAGGAGAGCTTCTGTTTCTTGACCCAGTCGATGCCGTTCACCAGGGCTATGAAGACATTGGCAAAATTTCCTAGAACAAATTCTGCTATCACTAGGATAGAAAGAGTGCTCAGTAATAAACTCATCATGTCTAGGGGAAAAGGCCAATCTAATATCACTGGTTGTGATTCCTTCAATAACCTGACCTTAAGTTCTATTTGCAGCTGGTTTTGGATGTATATAAAATACTTACGCTTTTTTAAATCTGTGACCAATGTCAAGCACGGAATCACCAGAGCATGCTAATGAGAGAGCACAATGCTTTTTATATGAAAAACATTGTTACGCCCCATACAGCTCAAATTAACTCCTATTCAAATATTCTATGCCCTGGCTGTAGGCTGGAATATTTCATAGCTGATGTTGTTGTGAAAGGTGAATTCTCATTTGCTATCATGCAAATATAGACATATTCTCTTTCATTGTTTTGCAATTTTCTTTGTTTATCCTCTCCATAATTTCTGTTCATCAACTTTGTCCTTCATGAAATTTAACATCTCAATACATTGAATAAATAGTACATGCTAACTTGTTCAATAGAGGTTGGTCATCGATAGGACCACCATCACTATGGAATTTTTATAAATTTTTCTTGAACTTATTGGGGTGACATTGGTTAATAAAATGGTATCTGTTTCAAGTGTAAAATCTGTAATACATCACCCATATGTTGTATTGTGCATTCACACAAAATTCAATTTCCTTCTGTCACCATTTATCCTTTTCTTTCCTTTTTTTGTTTTTATGTCAGATTTATGGGGAGAGAATCCTAGCTTCTCCCAGTAAACCATCAAGATTTTCTTGAGTACCCCACGGAGGCCCATACTCACTAATGGCTGGTTGCTAAAAACTAACCTTGAACTATATTCTGTATGTTTATAAATGCACAAGCACACAAACACACACACACACACATCTCAGTGATGGAAGGAAGGATTGTTCCATAGTTTTCAAAATGAAAAATGAGACAAAATGAGGTCATCTAGTTTAAATCCACCTTTTTATTTCATTATTTCGTTATTAATTGAGATCAAACATATGTCTCATGTTAGGTCTCTGATAATGATGCCCTTTTGAGGTTACTGAATATTTAAAATAACTATCTAATTAAAATGTTCAGAAATGTTATAAATATTCTTCAGAAAATTAAAAGAACATGTGGTTACCATTGGAGAGTCTAGACCTCTCTGTATATGAAAACTCAGTTTTATTTTCTCAGATTAAGTCATTTCTAATTGCTTAATATTTTAAGATTAATAAATGTTAAAATCAGTTTTCGTTTCAGTGTTTATATTACAATTGTTTCAGAGGATGAACTTAAAGCTAGACTGCCATGAAAGGAAACCCAGATGCTCTGCTCTGTGTATCTCTGATCTTGAACTCTCTTCTAAAACTACTCTGCCTCAGTATAATCACCAGTAAAAATTCAGATGATAATAATAAGCTTTCCAGTGGTGTTTGTGAAAAGTACATATAATATCTGGGTAGAGTGCTTCCAGTTGTGCCTGTCTTGTACAGAAAACAAGTGTGGAGGATTGTTATGCATTGGATCCCTAAGATAAGAGGAATGAGTTGTCAAACTTATGTTTTAACTGCATCACGCAGCAGTGCAAGGAAGGAGGACCAGTGAACTAAAACCCAAGTAAAAGGGAAGTCTTTAGATGAACAGATAAATGATCAATGTATTCAGCACAGTTACTATCAACTCCCAGAAGGCTATTTTGCAGAAAGTGAAATTATTCCCAAAATGCTTATGGAAATGCCATGTACTCACAATAGCCAAAAGATTTTTTTAAAGGAACAAAGTTGGAGGCATACAGTCCCTAATATCAAAGCTAGCTACAATGATAGTGTCCTACCTGAATAACAATAGACTTATTTATATCGGTGATATTCAACCATTTTTTAATCTCATGACACACATAAACTAATGACTACAATCTTGTAGCACACCTAAAAATATATTTTTCACCAATCTTACAAAAAATAAGTTTAATTTTGATTTATTCACACCAGATAGCTTGTTATGTTCACTGTTATTTGCCAATCTGAAGGAAAAGAGAACAGTGATCCTGACTAAATAGGGTGTTGCATGTTTTTAAAATTCTTGTGGTTCACTGGTTGAAAATCACTTTTATGTATCAATGAAACACAATTGAAGTTCAGATATTAAAACCCCCCATCCTGGTCAGATGATTTTAAAAAGGGTCCACATCAATTCAATAGGGAAAAAATCTCTTATTTTTCGACAAATGATGCTGGCAAAATTGAATATCCACATTCATAAAGAAAAACTTAGCCTCTCATTTTATACCACATACAAAAATTAGCTTAAAATCATTCAAAAACATAAATGGAAGAGATAAACCAATAGTACTTTTAGAGTAAAAAAATCATGTACATTTTTTATACACTTGGATTATGTTGGCCTATTAGATACAGCACCAAAAGCATGAAGCATAAAATTTTTAAATCAATAAACTGAACTACATAAAAATTGAAAACTTTGGCTCTGTGAAATAAATACCTGATTTCAAGACTATAGAGCTACAATAATTAAGTCTATGTGAATTGTTGTTTACTTATACAAGTAGATCAATGGATAACACAGAATGTTATATAGACCTACACATGTATGGTTAGTTCATTTTCAACCCTGGAACTAAAGCAATTTAATGGGAAATAAAATTATCTTCAGTAAGTGATGCTGTAAAGGCAAATAACAGTGTAAAATGTTAACTTCAATTCTTATTTCATAGCAAACAATGAAATTTCTTTGAGCTGACCGTAGACCTAAATATAAAAGATAATAAAATAAAGCTTCAAGGAAGAAATGTAGAATGTGTTTGTGACCTGGGGATAGACAACAAATTTTTAACTAGGATGTAAAAGCAAACACACACACTAACACTCTATAAACAAAATTAAAAAGTAACGAGTGAAAGACACAGTCAAGAAAATTAAAATCTTAGGATAGAATATATATAGCATTACAACATGAGGTCATTTCAATCCTCTCAAAATCCCAGCCCTCAATGCTCTGCTGATGTACAACTGCTGGTGAGACTCGCTCACAGCAGTTTGCCTCGTACAGAGGAGGTTTTTGTGAACATTCACACAGCCAAGCTGGTTTTGGTTTTAATTTGTGCACTGCAAAGATATTATTTCTCATTTGTGACAGCTGTGCTGTGTGGCCCCTACAGGGGTCTCAATGATTACTCTTCCCTGATGTTCATGCCCCATGAAATTTCCTCCCCGTTAGTGAGGGCAGGACCCTTGAGTTTCCTTCACCCAGCAAAATATGGCAAACCTGAAGGGCTTATTCAAACAATTAAGATCCAAAATCAACTTATTTTGAGTTAATCAAATAAAGATTGATCTTCATTGGCCTGATGTAATAAGTAAAACTTTTAAGAGATTGGGCAAGACTCACCTGTGTGAGTGAGCTTCTCTCTGACCTGAAGAAGTAGCAGGACTGCTGGTCAAGATGGCAACAGAGGTGAACATGGCTTACTGCCTTGCATAAACACATCAAAATTACAACCAAATTATAGAACCATCACCACTCAGAACTGTCAGAAATCAAGTTGAATGGAAATTTGACAGTTACAGAATATTACAGATTGTATGTGTCCAGACTGGTGGAAGGGGCAGAGATACAGAACAAGCTGGTCCCACATCCACATGTGGTATAAAAAAATTCAGGAGGGATATCTCAGGAGTGAGGAATCCCAGCCCCACGCCAGATTCCCCAGCCCAGGATTCCAGTGCCAGGAAAATAAGTCCCCATAACTTTTGGCTGCAAAAAACAGGAGGGATTGAGTTGGTAGAGGAAATTTCCGGAGTCTCAAGCAGCTCCTCTTAAAGAACCCACACATTATTCAGGCTCACTTCCTCTAAGATCCAGCACTGGGGTAGCAGCTTAAAAGGCGCCTGTGGAATACAGGGAGGAACTAAACTGTCTGATATCAAGGTGAGAGCTCGGAGACAGCTTTGTCCCTCACAGAAAGACTGGCAAAGGACATTGTTCCTTTCTGAAATCTCCCTCCCTGCCCTGAGCCACAGAAGCAGCAGGAAGCTGCCATATCTGAGACTCTACCACCCTGGCTCACACTGTTTCCCCTGCCCCAGGTATCTCCCAGAGGCTCCATCCCACCAAACTTACAGCTGTTGACAATGGCTTTTCCATAGGAATGAGAGGACTTGGTTCATGCGCCAAACTTCCTAAATCTCTTCAAACAAACAACAGCCAGCCTAGTGAACCTCCAGCCCACATACCTCTTGCTAAGTGCTCCCAGGCCCAACACTAGGAGCAGCCAGCCTAGATTCACAGTTTCATTTTGCCTGGGAATCCCAAGCCCAGCAAATGTAGCAGCTATCTTAGATTGCTTTATAGCTCAAGCAGGGTGGCCCCAGATTAAACACAGGAGTGGGTGGTTGACATTGACAGGCACCATCTTGGAAACCTCAGGGACAGTGCACCCAGTAGGTAGCTACAGACCTCAGGGGCACACCACCACCCTACCTCTGCACAGCTGACCCTCCACAGAGATTAGATGTTGATGGTCAGTGGTCACAACCAATGCTTACAGTTGAGTGGCCTTGTTAAATCCCTCCCATTGACCTACCAACAGCAACCAAGACTCACCACCAAGAGAAGGGTGTACTCAGCCCACATGAAAAGTGCACTTTGAGTATCCATCTTAGGTGCTGACAGAGGCTGTGCCAATGGACCCTAAAGGACGCTTACTAGATTAGGTCATGCTACCAAGACAGGGAGTCATAGCAGCTCAACCGAATATGTAGATACAAATGCAGGGAGGCTGCCAAAATGAGAAGACAAAGATATATGGCCCCAATGAAAGACAGATCAAACCTTCAGAAAAAGAACTAAAACAGAATGGAAATAAGCAATGTATCAAATGCAGAGTTCAAAACACTGGTGATAAGAATACTCAAGGAACTTAGTGAGGACCTCAACAGCATAAAAACAATACCATCAGAAAGGAAAGATAGACTAATTGAAATAAAAATAAGTTTACAAGGAAACAACAGTAGAGTGGAAGAAGTTGAGAACCAAATCAATGATTTGGAACATAAAGGAGAAAGAAACAACCAATAAAAACAAGGAGGAAAAAATCCAAAAAAAACAAGGATAGTGTAAGCAGCCATAAAGATAATTTTAAGTGTTCCAACATTCACCTCATATGGGGTGCCAGCAGGAGAAGAGAGAGAGCAAGAAACTGGAAATCATTTTGAAAAAATAATGAAAGAAAACTTTCATAATTTGCTGAAGGAAATAAGCAAGCACATCCAGGAAGCACAGGAATTCCAAAGAATGATGGATGCAAAGGGTCCCACTCCAAGACACATAGTAATTAAAATGCCAGAGTTTAAAGATAAAGAGGGGATCCTAAAAGAAGCAAGAGAAAAGCAGTTAGTTACCTACCAGGGAATTTCCACAGGATTGTCAGCTGTTTTCTCAAAAGAAACTTTGCAGGCTAGAAGGGATTGGCAAGAAATATTCAAAGTCATGAAAAGCAGGGATTCACATTAAGAATGCTCTACCCAACAAAGTTATCATTTAAAATCAAGGGAAGATAAAGTGCTTTCCAGATAACAAAAAAGCCAAGTCCATCATCAACAAACCATTATTATATGAAATGTTAATGGTATTTAAGAAAAAGATCAAAACTATGTACATTAAAATGGCAACAAATACATAACCAGCAACAATTGAATATAAAAACAAATGAAACAAATAGGACACAGAATTTATATATGGAGAACATTGGATGGTGGCCATTTAGGCGAGCTGTCTGGGGCAATGAGAGAAAAGCTGAAGGTATTAAGAAGTACAAATTGTTAGTTACAGAATAGGCTGGGGGTTGTTAAATGCAAGCATAAGAAATAGAGTTGCCAAAGAACTTATATACATGATCCATTGACAAGAACAATGGTGGGGGGATTGTCTGAGTATGTGGTGGGTGCTGGGTAGAAGGGGGTAAAGGAAGAAAAATTGGAACACCTGTAATAGCATAATCAATAAAATATAATTTAAAAAACTTTAAAAAGAAGTAAGCAGCCACGTTATGAATTCTCTATGGAGAGAGCTGCTAATGAATTCTGGCAGCCAACTGTGTGAGCTTGGATGTGAATTTTTCTCCAGTCAAGCCTGACGATGAGAAGACAGTGCAATGAAAATTCTGATGGCCGCTTGGAAGGCCCTGAAGCAGAGAACACCCCTAAGCCTTGCCAAGACTCCTGAATAAATGGATAATAATGTTTGCGTGTGTTTGTGGGGTTTAGCCACTAAATTTGTGTTAATCTGTTAAACAGCAATTGCAAATGAAATGAGCACCAAGAATTGGGGATTTAGTTTTGGTCTATTTGGTAGAGAAATTTCTTCTCTACTGGGTAAGAAAAGCCCCAGAATTTGTTTTGCTGGCCTTGGGTTTGTCTATATGTCTGTGTAAGAATATCCTTCTTCTGGAAAGGGTTATGGTGCCTTTAGATCTGTACTACTGAATTGCTGTTATCTGTATTTATTGTGTGATGCAGACTCTGGCCCATGGGGTCTGTGTGTTGTGGCTGTGATGAACAAATTCACAAGGGCTATAGAAGTCCTGTGGAGAAAAAAGGACGGCATGGCTGCTCTCTAAGTGAGTGAGAGGGCCCTGACCCCTGCCTGGACAAGCTTTATTGCTTTTCTGGGTACATTACATTGAGGATCGTCCTTATTTACTGTGCACAGGTTTGCTGCAGGTGATTACCTTTTACAGGTAACAAAGGAAAGAACATTGCTAATTACTTCAAAGAGAAGGATGTTGCAGATTAAGGGGAAAAAGTGGTTGAACTGGTTACACTCCATACTTGGGAGGTTTAGCACAGATTTTAGGAAGCCATTTTAAAGATATGCAGTAAACATTTGCTGCCTCGATCCTGGGTGAGGGACTTTTAACAAAACGCAAGCCTCAAAGCAGCCTAGGTACAATGCAGGCCTGATTCCCCACAGGAAAACGGATCCATGGGCTTGGTTCCTGTGTGCTGACTTGCTCCCTACTGGTTTTTCCAAGTCAAGGGCTGGCCTACATCCACCATAGCACACTGATAGATTCTCAATATTCGTGAGCTGACACTGAAATTGTACAATAAGAGTAGCACACTCTGTATGTCTGTACACAATTAACAAAAGCCTTCCTCTATTTTGTGTGAGTATTAAATCTTTGCCTATTCTGGAGAACGTTAATAATACAATAGATTCTATAGTATTTTATACACAGTGTCAGTGACAGAGAGAAATGCCATACTGAGACTTTGGCAAGCCTGCATAGGTGAATCACAGTGCAGGTCCTTAGGATGGTGAAGCAAAGCCATCCCATCCTCTGAGCTAGAGAAACAGCTCTTAGCCTGCTACTGGGCCTTACTGGACAAAACTCTTAACCGTGGGCCACCAAGGTACCATGTGACCTGAGCTGCTTCTTGTGAACTGTTCTCTGACACACAGAGCTATAAAGTTGGGCATGTGCAATCATCAGATGCAAGTGGTGTCTACAAGATCAGACCCAAGCAGGACCTGGTGCATCAGGAAGCTGCACTGAAGTAACCTAAGATCCCATAATGTCGCTCCTACTGCACTGCTTTTTGTTTTCCTGTCCCCAACATTTGCCTCATGGGGAGTTCCCTGCAATCATGTGACAAATGTGGAAAAGACTTGAGCCCTGTTAACAGCTGTTTCCCCACAACATGCAGGTGCCGTCCCAAGTGGACAGCTGCAGCAGCACTGCAGCCCCTTTCTGGGGCATCCTCAAAGGACAGTGCTGATGGGAAACCCTCCTAGTGGACAGAATTCTCACCTTTGTACATGGCTATTCATTTGGCTTAGAAGGAGAACAGTAGAACATGCATATTACGGTAAATATATATATATATAAGTATATATATGGTAAATTATATATATATCCTCATGCACATGTACCAAAAATGCTCTAGTATAAAAATATGAATACAATTAATGGGTCTTAGGGTATGCTTCTTCACCTAAAAAACAGAAGACTTACTGATACACAAAGTTGTTTTACCAATTCATAATAGTAGGAATATGGTATGGAATTCCCATTGTCTCAGATCCTTTTAAAAATTGAAAGCATCACACTAATATTTATACTTTTGTATTTAGTAAATTATTATTACACTTAACATTTTATGATACTTTTTCTGTTCTTATTTCACCTTCAATTTTAGACAAAAAATTTGCAATACTTTTTCCCTTTCTGTGGCTGTAATTTTATGTACATATATTCATATTGATTTGCATATTGCATATACATTTATCACTATTTCAAAATATAATTTTATAAACTTCCTTCTCAACTACATTTGCTACCAGAAAGTGTTATTATAGCAGAGTTATTTCCATACATCCAAAATTATGTCATATTGCTTGAGAAAATATAATTATTTAAAGACATGCTATGAGGAAAATTTCAGTGCTATTTAACAAA
>PVKM010034578.1:0-15494 GCA_004027735.1 Carollia perspicillata
CAACTGTGTGATTGCTGACCCTTGTGAAACCCTAGACTTCTAAAGGTCTTGATGTACTAAAGTATTGGTTTGAGGGCTTTGCAGAATTCTTTATCAGAGGTCAGAAAGGTGGTGGTTCATAATTTATTGCCCTCTAAAGGGCTTTTTGTAGGAAAGTCAAATGGATGAGATTTACCATCCTGAACGTTTCCCTCGAATTCTTGGTTTTTCTTGCTGAAGATTAAAGGAGGTAGTGTTTCTTCCAAGGTAGTCCCCTCCTCCTTCGTGCTGCAGTGACACTTTTGTTAATCCACTAATTTCACTGAGGGTAGGCTCCAATGTCACACACGTTGGACTGTGCCTTTTCCCAGAATCACGAAGGTGAAAGAAAATCAATAAGATCAGTTGCTAAATCAAGGTCATTCAGCTTGCTTTTTTCTGTTCTCCTTACTCATTTATTCTCCTTTTTTTGGGGAAAACACCCCTTTTGAATGACTTCATTTGATCATTATCATTATCCTCTTTCTCAATTTTAAATAAAAAGCCCACAAGCTAGCTTTTCTAGTGTGTTCTCACATCTTTTTTTTTCCTTCCCTGTACTTTTATTTTTGTAGTGGTTTTCTGTAAGTCCTCAGGGCATTTTGGGATGAGATTGGGAAGAAAAACTCAATACAGTGTAAAGTTACCTGACACCCATCTCAGAGTAGGAAAAACCCCAGGGGAGTCTGGGCTAGTGGGAGCCACAAAGGCCATTTTGTCTTTTCTCAGGTTCCTCTGTCTGTTATTGCTGCCTCTCCGCCTTTTATTTCTCTTTGTTTGTGGCCCTCTGCTGTGTCTTTCCTTCCACCCCCAATCCTTTTTCACAGAACTGTGGAATATTAGATTTGGAGTGTGAACCATGGGAATCACTGAGACCAACCCCCTCGGTTTTTTTTTTTTTTTTTTTTTTGAAAATGAAGCTAAGGCTTAGAGAAGTTACCGTTTAAGGAGGCAGTGGATTGTAGCGGAGAGATTGCTCCGAAGCTTTGGAAGTGCAAAGGAGTGGGCTCAAATCCTGGTTTAGCCATTTACTGGCTGAGCGCTCCTGGGCAAGTCTCTCAGCTGCCTTGCCGATGCACACCCGAGATTGTAAACGGGACAGTACTCAGTGCCTCCTGGAGCTGTTGTCAGAGGTTCATGGAGATGATGACTCTCCTGTTCCCAGGCAGTGCCTAAGAAATCCCCCCTCCCCCAAATAGTAACCATTATCAGCAGCTAGTTAGAGGCAGTACCTGCATTAGTTTGGTTGCAGGTTTCTTACTGTGATGGACATTGTTAACCATCCTGATTCGGAAGCACCCACGCCAGTGCATCTCAAGCTCTGTTTTCCATGGTTTTCAGCCTTCATGGCTTTTGATGCCGAAGTTGCGTTTTCAGTTTATGACCTCATCGCAGCCCTTGAAATTAGTGCTGCATTTTTAATTCTACTAGGTCCCTTGTGGGCCCGTGCATGGGACCTGGATGGGCGTACGAGTAAGCAGCATTTGACTTTGTCCCTGAAGTAGATGTAGGCTTGGCTCTATGAAGGAGGCAGAAGGAAGCTCCAAGAAAGGGGAGCAGCAGGAGCAAAACTAGAAGCCAGTACCTGCAGGATGTGTTTGGGGAATAGTGAATTGTTTGCCAGGCCGGGGCGAAGTTGGTTTCAAGAGGGCAGGACTAGCCCACTCTCTGTAATGCTGCAAAGACGTGGAGGTAGGCGAAACCGGGGAAAGTGATTGGATTTGGCTATGCAAGATTCCTTCATGAGCTCCCAAAGGTCCACTTCCGTGGAGTGGAGCGGGCACGAGCCAGGTCGTAGTGGGCTACAAACAGAACGAGAGATCGGGAAGTGCAGTCTGCTGGTGCAGACCAGATGTCCCCATATGCTGGTCGCAGGTCATTAGAGGTGGAACAAGAAAAATAACATTAGTATAGTACGTTTTCCATAAACTTATTTTATTTAGTCTAAATAGCCATCTCATAACCTGAGTTTGTAGCCTTACATTTTTTGTTTAAAAATGTCCTTTCTTTTGAAATGATGATGGTTCTCAAAGCTGGTTGCACATGAGAACTTTCAGGGAGCTTCTAGAAGCAGTAGTATCCTGGCTGCCCCTCGGATCAGAGTCCTGGGCGGGCCGCCTGCTGGGGCGGAGTCCCCGCTCCCCACATGGACTCAGTCGTGCAGCCAGGGTCGTGGGCCTCTCTGCTAAGGGGTGCTAGGATTTTTATGGTAGTAGTTGTTGTTTTGTTTTAATTTTCAAATGTCTTCACTTGACAAGGTTAAAAATTGTAAACTCTTGGTTCATTGCCCACCCTTGTTTTGTTTTCATTTTTACTTGTATTTACTTCCTATTCTACTGATTTATGATATCCAGATGGCAGGAGTCCAAGCGAAGTGAACTTTTTCAGTGACGAGGGAGAGTTCGTTATAGTTTCCTTTTAAAGAGTCAGGTCTTCTAGTGCGTCTGAGCAGCACTCAGTGCACTCCCATTTTCCGGACCGTTCCGTCTGCATGACGTAAGGCACGCATGTGTTCTCAAGCACAGATTGAGTATCTGCGGAGCCACTCAGTGGAGCCACTGAGGATCATTGAGAAAGCAAGTCGAGACTTAGGTTTCGTGGATGTGAAGCCCACGGTCCTGTCCTCCATTTGAGTCTTTCCTCGCTACTTGTCGGGGAAGAGGGCTCTTCTTGTGGCTCCACTGTGCCTTCTGTCCTAGCTGCACACAGGACAGCTTGTCCTGTCTGGTCCTTTCCGACATTGAAGGTAGAACACCTTTTTACTTCCAACTGCAGGTCTGAAGTGTGGCATCACGTAGGCGAAGCATCCTTATTCCTGCCTTCTGATGCTTTTAGTTAGTTTGATGTGTAAAGGTCAGAGTAGGAAACATGTTAAATGCAAAACATTTAATTTCCATTAAAGTTGAAGGTTCCCAAGCCTGTGTTATAGCCAATAAAAATGACGATGTTTAAATCAGCTAGTGTCCTATTTCTGTCATGAATATTTTATATGAACTGCACAGAAAGAAAAGTCTTTATGTTTACCCAATTATGTCCAGTGGCTATTGGAAACTTGTCTTCTTGGGTTAGTATATGAATAACTCCTATTATTTATATCCAGATTGTGCAAAGAATTACATGTATTGTTCTTGGAGTTTGTTTTGCAGACTAAGTATACTGGCTTAATCTTGCTAATATAGGCATTCCCTGAATTACTCACATCCTTGCAGACTTGCTATAAATAAGACTGTGTGGGCTGGGCTATGCTAGGAAAGTAGCTAGGTTCTACAGGGTCAGGAAATGGTGTTTCTGGGTGCCTACTTGCTCTAGGATTAATCCTGAAGTATATTAGTGTTGTATAGCAAGGAGTGTCTTAACAGACCTCCACTGGAGCAGCTGGCTGCATCCATCAGTGCTGGTCATTTGCTCTGGGATGGATGGCCCAGCAGGCAGATCACTCATGGTCGGGAAGCTGGTACCTTCTCCCACCACGGGAAGATCAGTTGTACTAAGTCGATAATCTGTTCGACTTGTTACTGTGATTTCTTCATGTATTGAGATATTATTATGTAAATATTAAATATTAGCACGAACATTGACACATAGTAATCTGCTGTGAGATAGGTGTTATTATTTCCCCTTTTTACAAACAGAAAATGGAGGTACAGAGAGGGTAAATGACCCGCCTGAACTAATAAGTGCCAGTGATAGGACTGGCACCCAGGTAGCCTTACTCTAGTTACAGTCTTAACTGATGTACTCTGTTCTCAGGGGAAAATGTAATCCCGGGGTAGCCAAAGGCCTTCCAAGAGGGGATATGAAGATGTTCCATAGTTGACTCTGGAGAACATGAATCTCAGGAGATTCCCTGTTGGAAAACATTTCGTTTCCAGAGGGTTCAGGGAAATAAATGCTGCATCGGACAGCGCCTTCCTAGAGATGAACATTCACCATCACTTTCTAGAGCTTGAGGACTTTGGTGGCAAAGAAACCAGTTTTGCTTTCTTTACCCCAGAATCTCCCAAACTTATTTGAACTTGGAATCCTTTCATCAAGAACCTTTATTGACATTCTGCAGAGTTGAGTGGTCTACGGAACACGACTTTCGTTGGCCCTGGATTTAGATGAATTAATTCTAGGAGGAGATGTGTTCCCTTAACAGTGTGCAGTCAGGATCATTATGCTGCCACTTAGCATAGTAGGTAAATATTTGAAACTTCCTATGATTTTAGTCTTTTCATTTTATATTCTGGTGCCATCTATGTAATTAATTACCTTCACTTATTCACTGGATACATTATAATAATCTGTCCTAATGAACAGGCCAAGAACTTTTTCAGGCACTGGGGAAACAAAGAAAGCGACAATTATAATGGAAAATTTAACAGTTCATCCATACAAACTGCTGGCGTGCACTTGTGCGCGTGCCGAGGGCCAGACGCTGCATCCACCTTGGCAGGGCTGTCTTTTCAGGCTGCCTCGTTGTGGAGGGTGAGAGTACTTGCGTACCTCTGGTGCATCTAGATAGGGTGTTTACATTTATGGAAAGAAAAGCAGAGCAGGGGTCCGGCACAGAATTTGTGTGTGAGGACATGTTGTCTCCAGGATCTGGGTGTGTCTGGAAACAGGGGATACTTGAAATTCCCTGAAATTGCCCTGGAAAACTCTGAGATTGCTATTGGCAAAGCATCTGAATTTCTTAGTTCGGCAAATCTACTACCTAGTATTTTTATTAACTGCCACTTTCAATTAGCACACAAGCCAAGAAGTGTATTAAAATTGTAATTGGTTGTTATGAAGATCATCGTTATAAATGAGTTCTGCAGCATCCTTAAGTGCCTTCAGAATGACACACAAGCTAAGCCATGTGCAGTATGGATTTAGCATGAAGTAGATTTTATAGTGTGGTAATTTATAAAATGAGTAATTCATGGCTGATTGGATAATCTTGTAAAAGGACTTTTAAAGAAATGGTAAAAGGCATGTAACAAAATGTATCATCTTAACCATTTTTAAGTGAACAGTTCCATAGTGTTAAGTATATTCACATTGTTGTGAAGCAGATCTCCAGAAGTTTTTTGTCTTGCAAATTTGAAACCCTGTACCCACTGAACAACCTGCCCTCTTCCCTCTCCTCCCAGCCCGGGTAACACCTATTCTGTTCTCTGTCTCTATGAATTTAAAGACTCTGGATGCCTTATATAAGTGGACCCCTATAGTACTTGTCTTTTTGTGCCAGGCTTCTTAACACTTAGCATAACATCCTCAAGTGTCATCTATGTTATGACATGTGACAAGATTTCCTTCCTTGTAAAGGCTGAATAATATTCCATTGTATGTGTACACCACTTTTAAAAATCTGTTCATCAGTTCATGGGTGTTTGAGTTCCTTCTGACTCTTGGGTATTGCAAAAATTGTGCAAAGACTTTTTAAAAAGTGATGCCTGGTTTCTGTTGTAAGGTAGTGACATTATTCACTTAGCAAGCCTTCTATTAATGGATTTATAGGTGACTTCAGTTTCCCCCGACCGTAAACATCTGATAAATGTCTTCATATAAATCACTGGTGATGTCTCTGATTATTTCCTTAGAATAAATTCCTGGAATAGCATTACTGGATCAAAAGGGTGCACATTCTTAAGGCTTTTGGCACATGTGATCAACTTATCTTTCACAAGTGTATGACTAGTGTGCCAGGGAACCCATCTCTCCACACTCTTGCCAGTGTTGGATATTGTCATTAAAAAGCGAGACAACAGGCGACCTTTGCCAATTTGATAGTCGAAAATGGTTTCGTTTTGTTGTTTTCATGTGAATTACTGGCAGAGAGGTTGAACTTTGTTTTTTCGTGTGCTTAGTAGCTCTGTGTGGGGTGTGTGTGCTCGGAGTCTATTCACATCCTTCGCCCATTTTCTGCCAGGGTACCTAGTATCTTCTCTTGCTGATTTTAAGACGTTTTTATAGAGTCATAATGTTCAGTCTTTATCATGTGTTGCAGGCATTTGCCCCAGTTTATTATTTGCCTTTTAAATTTTATGGTGTATTTTGATATCTGATATTTTATATAGTCAGATCAATGACTCTTTTCCTTTATGGTTTCTTTCCTCTGTGATTACTAAGACTGATGAAATATTAGGTGAGGCAAGCCTACTTTTCCCTGCCTTCTGCTCCAGTTCAGAAAGACAGATGAAGGTGTAGCCATGTTAGGTTAGTGCAGAGCGTTAGACATCTCATATTCATTCATTTCTTTGTTCATTCAAAACTGTTTCTCCAGTGCGCACCATGTTGTTGGCACTGTATTCAACACTGGATTGCACAGTCTGCAACTGGCTTGCCTGAGTGTGATGCCAATGCACGATGGATTTTCACCGACAGTCCCAATTTCAAATATTCCGCCCCCTTGTCAGTCTCACGTGTCAGACTGCCTGTTCTGAATCTGGCTTCTGCATGTGTGGATGTATTATCTTTGGGTAATGTGTTCACTAGGGATCCTTCTTTGCCCGCCTATACATGGACCAGAAGGCAGTACCTCATCCAGAATGCAGCCGGAAGGACCAAGGTCCTGCTGCCGCGGAAGGTGAGCGTTGCTCCTGCTGGTTCTGAGAGGGAGCAGCATCTGTTTGGGGCACCCAGTGATTTTGCTTTTCTAAGCTGCACAGCAAGTCCGAGCCCAAGATAGGACCCTTTCAGCAATAGACTCCTGTACATGGTTGTCATGGAGAAAGCCAGAATGAGGGAGCTGCAAACACAGATGACTCTCTAGTGTTTAAAAGACCCTTTCAAGCAGCAGCCAGCCTCAGAAGCCACAGTGTGAACCCCAGTCCTGAGGTGGGGTCAGTACCTGGGTTAGGTGTCCTGAACAAGTGGTGGGTCCTTGCCTCCTTGGCCTGTGGGACTTCTGATTCTAACACTGATTGGTAATCATTAGAGTCCCTCGTGGCAGTATTATGTCTTCATTGGATTTGGTTTTAGCCCTTGCTCAGGGCCAGGAAATGAATTTTTAAAAATCACACTGTTGTACTGCAATTGGTCAGCTGCCCATTCCTGAAGTGCTCTCCTTTGGGACTTTGTACATTTCATAGTTTTATCCACTTAGTAAGTCCTTATAATTCAAAACAAAGGGTGGCTATTTATTAGTAAGTGCTTTGTGGAGAAGGCAATGGAGACAGATTGAGCCTCACCAGCCCACGCACAGGGCTTGTAGGTGTCAGGGTGACTTTCAGCATATTTGGGTTTTATCTCCAGCTGGGTGCCAGCTGGATTATGAAACAACATAAACTCAGAGCCTTCTATTCAGAAAACCCCTTCATCTGATCCTCTTGGACACACCTGTGATTCTCTCAGGTGACAGAGGGGTCACAAGCTCAGAGAGAGAATGACCCAGAACTGTGCTCTTCAAGAGAACTTCTGTGTTCTGTTGGACATGTTTTATACCTGCTCTGTCCAGTGCTTTAGCCATGAGCCACATGTGGCCACCGAGCACTTGCAATGTGCCTAGGGTGACCGAGGAACTGAATGTTAATTTTTGTTAATTTAAACTGTATAGCCACACATGGCTAGTGGATAGCATACTGCGCAGTGCGGATCCGTTAAGTCTGACGTTCGTGTTTTGCAAGCTTTTTGACAGTAACTCACTGTGAGAAGCACATTTTATACTGTGCTGCAGCACAGACACACGTGCGTGAGTGCACACGCACCCCACCAGTGTTCCCCCAAACAACACGGAGCCTCACTACGGGCTCACTGAGCCCGCTTCTGTTTGACTCTGTCCTGTTTCATTTTTAAAGGTGCAGGTTGCGACTTGGTTAATGAACTTCATGACCCGCACGTGGGTTGTGACCCCCAGTTGGAAGAACATTGCCTTGTACTGCCCGCCCCCCACCTCCGGCCATTTCCTCTACCTCGTCTGCGTTTCTGCATCTGGCCCCTTCGCAGGGTCTTTGCATTTGCTGTTCCCTCTGCCTGGTATGCTTTTCCCTATATGCCCTCGTGGCTACCTTTCTCATATTCTCAGGTGTCTGCTCCAATGCTCACCAGAGATTTCTTCCTGCAGCCACCCTCCTCTAGGGAGCTTTGCATCCATCTCATCCTGCTTTGCTTTTCTCTCCAGCAGTGTTCACCACCTGACACCTACATTATTCGTTTGCTATCTGCCTTCCCAGCTGGAATATCAGCTGCTCGAAGGCAGGAACCGTTTTGTTTGTTGGTATGTCCCAGCATCCAGGCTAGGAGTTCAGTAAATATTGGTGGAATCAATGAACTGACATGGCCGTGACTGTTCTCAGAATTTTCGCCACGGCTTTATATGCCGAGTGGTTTGTGGAATCTTTCCTTTGTCACCTGGAGATACTGAGTTCACACCAGCGGTCCGGCTCACGCTCTGGGCACTGGGGATGGATACATGAAAGAAGAAGGTGGACACATCTCTGTCCTCTTGGAAATTTTAATTGGCTTTTGGGCCTCTGCCATGGCTGGGTCCGGGAGTGTCGTGCTGCAGGGTGTCTGGATGGCGACTCGGGGATGAAAGGACTCACAGAGAGAGTTTGTATTTTTCAAATGTATAAGCAGCATTTAGTAGGGCTGTGGAGGGGTGGGGACAGTCCTGCATGGAGGTCCAGGGAAAGAACGGCAAACAGCACTTCACAGGAAACACTGGGTTACGTACAGGCCGTGTGCCCCAGCCTAGCTTCTGTTATCGCCTCTCCGAGAGTCGGAGACTGGAACGCAGGTCTCTGTTCTTCCAGGCCAGCAGCTCTCCCTACATCCTTTACAGTTTCCCCTTGCATTTGCTTCTCAACATAGAAATAAAAATGGCCAACCTCAAAAAAATATTATTGCTGCTGCAGTGCTGAGCGTCAAGCTTTATGAGAACTGAGTAATGGGTTTGGTGGAAAGCTATCTAATAATAATCGTACCTTGAAATTTTTATTAGCCCATCTTTATACTTGATGGTTTCTGCTTACACTACGGATATGTTGGTGGTTCTTGAATCCATTTTGAAGGCACAGAGTGTTTCTATTCTCAGTCTGTTTTCCCTTATCTTTTCCTTATAGTCAGATTTATTATTCCTTAGACTTTCCCCCATCCTTCATGAGAGAGCCATTGGCATGGTGCTATTTCTTCTCCTTTGTTAAGTGTACACATTAAATGTCATTTGTTGAATGGCTTTTTTTTTTTCAACAGGAACTCTTCAAAGAGAGCGTGTTTTAATATTAAGCCTCCATGTAATAAACAGTGGAGCTGGGCCAGTACGTCCAAGACATCTGAGCAATTCTTTATATTGTACACTTGAGCTTTAGCTGCATAAATTTTACAGTGCATCATCTGACAGTGTTTGTGATAAGTATTCCCAAGTGATTAAATCATCATTTTATGATTTCGTACACAGAAAGAGCATCCGCGAAGCTACTCCCCACTCATCCTGCCCAAATGTGAAGACTCCTGATTTATATTTCACAAACCTTTTATTAATTTTAGTTGAGGTGTTATACAGAGGTCATGTGGATTTTCATAGAACAGTTTTATGTAAGAAATGCCTTTTTAGGGAGGGACAGGGGGAGTGGAAATTGAACTGCCTGGCAGGGAAAGCCAGAAAATGGACCCTGCAGTGATCGAGAAGCTGTGTCTTGACAGTTGTGGTTAGTAAATATTTACAACGAAGTCTTGTGCTGCAACTCTGCAGTATTTTTTTTTTTAGAAGAAACGTTTCATAACCACAAACTGTTATATTTGATGAGCTCGTGGAGCAAGCAACTGGCGCAGTGTGCAGGCTGACACCACACTCCCACTTGTTAGGGATGTGCCGTCTGCAGGCATTGTGGTTTCCACTGAGTTAATGCAGTGGTCCCAGCTGGGATTTCTACTGTTCTCCACCGATGGAACTCATGGGAGTGTGACAAGGGCCCCTCCAGCCCTGAGGAATGGCTGTTGATTTGCAGCCACAAATGCAGCTCCAGCTGATAGTTTTTGTGTTAAATAATGGATAGTTAGCTGTGCAAACAAATGAGCCAGAGCCTGCTGCCTGCCTGAGCCCCTCTGGAGGCGCTTGGAGAGTGCTTGGGGAGGTGCATTAACTCCCTCCACGGGCATCATGGGCATCACGGGCACAGAGAGCCCCTCTTCTCCCTCAGGGGACTGTGCTCATGGAAGTATTCACTCAGTGGCTGACTCCGAGAAAGGGAAGACGCGGGCGGTGTGTGCGTGTAGGGGTGGGCAGAGGGGCGGTTGCAGCAGACCACAGGGTGGGGGTCCCAGATCTGAGAGGAAAGCCCAGCTGGTGGGGAGATGGTGTCCTAAGACAGCGGCTTTTAAACCGCTAGAATCATATGATTCCATGCTACTCCCAGGGGGGGGCTCTGGACCAGTAGCAGCGGCATCGTCTGGAAGCTTGTTCAGAGCACAGAATCCTAGGTCCTGGTCCAGACTCTTGGATTCAGAACCTGCACTTTAGCAAGCTCTGCAGGTGATTCATATGCACGTTCCAGTTTGAGTGATACGAACTGAACACCATCGTTTCAATACTTCTACAGATTCTTGGTCAATGTTAGTGATTTGTAAAGCAGATTAGTAAGTCATTCAGATACAAGCTGGTTTGTAGCTTACCCTCACGCCCCATGTTTTAGGGGAGGGAGAAGCTGACAACAATACGAACGTGAAGCCAGCTGCAAGTGGAGTCGGTGGGGATTCTGATGCAGTCCTTGGCCCGTCACACACTCTCACCAATGGGAACTCAGAGGAGCGCTTTTCAGACTCGAGTGGGCAGCAGAAGCACCAGAGGCCTTTTGAAACACAGACGGATGGATCCCACCCCAGAGTTTCTAATTCCGTAGATTTGAGGTGGGGTCCAGGAATTTGCATGTCTCACAAGTTCCCGGGTGCTGCTGCTGAACAAGGGGCCACACTTCGAGAATCATACTCTTCAAGTGCAGTTATGATCGCAGCAGCCGTGCGACACTGGTCCGTGCTATCGCAGCCCCACGAAGCATGTGTTCTGGAGCCACGCGTGGCCACCTCTCCTGCCAGGTCTCTCACCACGCCTCTTGTACCACTGGTTCTCGGAGTGTCATCCTGATCCCCCTGTGCCCGTGGATTCCCAGGCTCCACCCTTTTGATTTTCTGAATCAGAGTCCCTGAGAGTGGGGCACGGGATGGCCCATAAGCATCCCCAGGGGACCCTTAGTCACACATGTGATGAACAGCCATTGCCCTGTGTGCTTCTTCCCAAATGCATTGCACCCTTAGTTTCAAGGACGTGTTTTGCCCTTGTCATGGCTTCTTGCGCTTTGCTTGGATCACTGCTGCCCTAGGAATGCCCTCCCACACCCGCTTACCTGGTAGGATTCTTGGATCCTTCCAGGTCTTCCTCAGAAGCTCCATTCTCCTTGAGACTTGCCTTGACCACCGCCTGGCCCCCGCATGCCCTCCCTCGAGCTGGACGTGATTCCCTAAAATATGCTTTTCTTTTAAAATAAGCTTAAAAAGATGAGATGCCAGTCCTTATATTTCAGTCAATTCTAAGACATCCTTTTCAACCTCCGCATGTGCTATTCTCTCTCTCAGTTAAATCTACAGAATATGGCACATGTGGCTTGTTGCGAGATGCCGTAGGTCAGTGAACATAGCCATTGAAAACAAGGAAAAGAATAAGGAAAGCTGATAGCTTCTCAAAGTTGTTAGGTGTTAAGAACTCAATGGTACATTACACAGACAACACTGTCCCTCTGTCTGTTAAGTATGTGGTTATAGCCCCTACTCGGTGTCGGCTCCAGGATGGCTGAGACTGTCTTATATGTATAATTTGGTCCCCTAGGTACCTGGCTTATGATAAAAGTGCTCCATAAATATTCGTCGAATGACATAAATATGATTCCTTTATCTGCGAGTGAAGTTGACACCATTCTTTTCTGGTCTGATCTTTTATTATGCATGGAAATATACACCTGCTCTGGGTACTGATGAAAAGGGCAGACAGAAGCGATTCAACAGGAGGACGAGGATCATCATTCAAGCTTTACATACACAGTACCCCTTAGGACCGCCCAGAGCCAGCCTGCTTTTGCAGAATCCTGGATGTCTTTGGGATTCAGGATGGGGATTGAGTAGGAGAAGGGGTTGGGGAAAGTGCTTTCCTCCTGGACTCTGTATGCAAGGCATGGGGAATCCTTCAACTCTTCTAGTCCAGAGCCCATGGGTCTCCAGTATCTCTCTATACGCAGCACTTAGAATAGAAAGCAGGTAGGGAGTCAGTGCTTGCTGAATGAATGAATGAATGAATGAATGAATGAATGAATGAATGAAATCTTGGCTTTGAGTCCTGTCCAGGTAGCACATTTTGACCTCTTTATATCTATCACTTTCGCTTTGTAGATCAGGGATAGTAGTATGTGATCTAACTCAATGCAAGAAACTTTTGAGAGCCTAAGATGGGTTGATTAATCTGAGGGCACTTTTTAAGGTGTTACTTATGTGCTATTATCCAGAACAGAAGAGAGCCTTCTCTGTGATTCTTACAAATAGCTCTTCTTGGTCCTCAAGTCCTATTTTAAAGATGTGTCATTTAGGAGGGTCTTGGTTCTCTTGGTCAGTTCATTCTCTGTTGCTTTTCTCTGTGAATTTGCAGCGAACGAAGCGCTGCAGGTGTTGAAAGTGCTTCTTTGTCACCGTGGTGTGTCAAGGGACCTTCCTGCTAGTACGTGTCTCTCTGACAGCTGTATTTTGTACTTTGTACTGCAGCTTTCACTGAAGAAACGTCGGGCCTGTATGAATGATTTGTTGTGGCATTTCCTTTTGGAACGTAATATTTGAAGTTGGATTAATATATAGGAGAGAGGTCAGGTGCAGCAGCAAGAGTGGGAGGAAGATGGCTTTTGAACTTGAATCACTTGAGTTTTAAATCCTGACTCTGTCCCTCATTTGCAGTATGTGCGATCTTGGGCACTTTTTGGAATATTTCATTATGGAGAATGTTGGATATACACAAAATATGCAGAATAGTATAATGAGCTCCCCCCATTTATTAACTAATAGCCTATTTGTTTCAACTATAGTGCCTTCTACCCCTCTTCCCCCAGTATCATTTCTAATAAAATTCAGAATGTCATATTATTTCATTCATAGATATTTCAGTATGAATCTATAAAAGATAGGAAGTTTTAAAAAATAAGATATCACCATCACATCTGAATACATTGATAATTTTTCAATATCAGGTTTCTGGTCACATTTCCAATAGAGTCAAAATGTTATAAATTTTCTTTTTGTTTTTACAGTTTGTTTGAATCAGGATCCAAGTAAGGTGCATGTCTTGCCATTTTTAACAATGTCTTTTAAGTTTCTTCTAATCCATTGGTTTTCCTTTATCTCTATTTTTTTTCACATAGAAGTGCAAAGAAAAAGAAACTAGGTGGCCTCTCTCATAGAATTGCTCAGTCTGGATTTTGCTGATGGTGTGTTTGTGTTGTATTTTCTGTACATTAGAGGCATGGCCAGATTTATATTAGGTTTTTGATTTTGGTTTTGGATCTTGGGCATGTGATTTGCTCTTTCTGACCTCTGTGAAATGGGGTACGTACTACCCGTCTCATGGCTGTTACAGAATTTAAAAAGACAAGACCCAGGGAAGGACCACACACCTGTCATATGAAAGGTAGTTGTCATTATGACAGGGTGCCACTGTTTTGTTAGCACTTGGGGAGCCGGGCTGTGCAGGGAAGCTCTTTTCTTCCCACGTCAATTGGACTCCATGTTGCAGTTTGGGGTTGTATCAGAAGGCAGAGATCAGGTGGCCTTGGGTGTGGGTTTCTGCTCTTCCCCTTACTGCTCTGGACCCTTGGTTTTCGAACTCCTGAAATTCCTTGCAGAAGGCTGTTTGAGAAGCGACGTGTTCAAAAACCAAATCACGCAGGTGACTGATCTTACAGGCATCAGCATGAATGGGTGGTCGGGCTGAGAACCGAAGTTTTGTTGGACAACTGAGACATTTTTTCATGAACAAGTTGGTTGAGCACCGAATTGTTCAAGATGGGAGTCATTCGAGAACCGAGGTTTGACGGTAGTTTTCAGACACGGGGCACGGTGCTTAAACTCTCCGAGCTCTCCTCATTCTCTCAAACGCAGCTGATATTCTCAGAGCTGTGAGAAACCGAGACGATGGAGGTGAAGGGCCTTGAATGCAGAGCTCATCGTGGGGCTGAGGCTCTTTGTTATTGTGATACCTGAGTTCTGATGTGGGACTTGGGGCCACTTAGCGGGTGAAGGGGCTGCTGGTTGAGGCTGAATGTCAAGGGGCAGGTGCTGTGGGCTGAGCCTGTAGCTAAATTCTTCTAAACAGATTTGGAGATAACATACTCTCGGATATGATTAAAAGAAGGAACAAGGAGCTTTGGGTGCTGAGCTTCATTGCATTTAGTGGTCCACAGATGTGGGAAGGCAGATGAAAACATCTGCTTATTTCCACATGGTCAGGGAAAGGCTAGAATCATTTCACATGGCGGCAGATACGATAGGGATGGAGAAACCCAGCAAGACAGCACCTTAGCCAGATGATCAAAGGTGACAGGACCAGTAACGAGGTGTATCTACATGCACTCCTCTTCCGATGCTCTGAGAAGGGCAAAACAGCACATCTGGAGGGTTTGACTAAAAATGCACAGACTAACTCTATCGTGAGAAAACATCAGACAAACCCAAGCTGAGGGGCATTCTACAACATACCTGACCAGTTCTCTGCGCAGATGTCAAGGTTGTGAAAGACAAAGACTGAGGAATTGTCACAGGTTGTTGGAGGCTAAGGAGACTGGAGAACTCAATCAGGGCTGGGTCCTGCATGAGAAAAAGAACATTAGAGGCAAAGCTGGCAACATTCAAATAAGGTCTGTGGAGTAGCTGGTGGCTTGTCTTATGGTTATGTGAGATGTGACCTCGGGAGAAAGCTGGCCAAAGGGCCCTGAACTCTCTGTGTTGTTTTTGTAATTTTCTCTAAGTCTCAAACAATTTCAAAAGTTAAAAACATCATCCTGGGATACACGGCAGCTTTTGTGAAAGACACCGTTTTATAGGAAGTGGTGGGGGCTTCACTTGTGGTATAGAAACCTAGGAGCTGGAAACACCAATTTACTCTAAAGCTAAAGCAGTCAAATTATGTCTTGACAGATGAGTTCCTGTCAATGAGAGCAAGGTGTACTAACTCTGAGAGCCCCAGAGGCCATCCTGGAGCACAGGTGGTTGGATACCTGAAGCTGACAGTATTTCAGCTGTATCAACTTTCACTTGGTCGATTTGACAGAGCCGACTGGCTAATCATGTTGCGTCCTTAGACTGGATGCCTATTATATGCTAGAAGCTGAGTGCTAAGTGCTTATCATCATTAATCCTCATAGCATCCTTGAGAGTCAGATGATAGGTCTCCCATTTTTGTGATATATCTCAGACAGATTCATTTGCCTAGGCTCACTCAGCTGGAGTGGAAATCTGACTCCAGAGCTCAGATTCTGATAGCT
>PVKM010034579.1:0-15506 GCA_004027735.1 Carollia perspicillata
TAAGGTACCAGGAAACTCTGCCATTCACTCTCATAGCCCCCTCCTTACCAGAAGCCATTGGTGGGATGTGCCCCCCCTTTCGAAGCCCACAGGTTCTGTCCGTGGCCCTCTCCAAGTGGTCATAAGCCCTTCCTGCCATTGCCCCTTCAGGGGTAAACGGTGGTCGGTTCCCCAAGATTACTGGTCTCTGCACCATCCTTTGTTGTTTTGCCTAACTCTGTAAATGGTCCTTAGACTGATCAATTTACACAGCTGGAGTGTAATACCTGTTTCTCCCCAGATTCCTACCTACATACTCTGTTCCACAGTTTGGCTCCACTGGGATAATCTAGCACAACACAGATGACTTTGCTGGTGGAAATTTCCACTAGAAATTCCTGCAAATCTCAACAGAGCAGCCTTACACACAGGCGACAGAGAGGGACCCTTACATTGTGCCATTTCAGTGCAATGGAAAAAAAATTCCTTTCTGCAGGTCCAAAATTCCATCAGTATAATAACTACAGTGTGCTCCACTATCTGATGGTTATAAAGGATGAATCTTCTAATTACAAGTTATAATTTCAAACTGCCCATTCACAACCTGTATGTGGAGGCAAAGGATAGGATCTTTGACATCCAATTCTCTCATCGCATTTCTAATGTTTTTCTCTGCCTGTGGTGGCTCACCAGCGTTTCTCCTACAGCCACGCACCTTGGGTCGGTGAGAATCAGCCTCTCAGAAACAGTAGCTGTAGCTGGACCACTGGTCCTGCCTTTATCACAACATCAACACCCTGCTCCAAAAAGCCACTTCCGTGTTCAAAAATTTCTGATGGACCTTCACTTTATTTAACAATGACTGCTGTAGAAATTACTATGTTCTGGGTGCTGGTCTAAGCAATGTGTAAGTATTAAACTATTTAATCTTCACAATCTCCCCGTGATAGCCATTTTTGGATAAGGAAATCGAGGCACAGAGATGTATTTTTAATTTTTCATTTCCTGAGGAGTCTTGATCCTGTTTTCCATAGTGGCTATACCAGATTACATCCTCACCAACATCAGACAAGGGTTCCATTTCCTCTGTATCTCTTGCCTTTCTGACAGGCATGAGGTGGTATTTCACTGTGGCTTTGATTTTCACTTCTCTAACGATGAAAGACGTCAAGCATGTTTTCATGTGCCTGTTGCCCGTTTGTACATCCCCTTTGAAAAGAATTTCTATTCATGTCTTTTGCCAATTTTTTAGCTGCGGATTATATGGGGGGTTGTTTGTTTGTTTGGTTGATTGATTGGTTTAGTTTTATTCTGTTTTTGCAATTGAATTGCTTGAATTCTTTATATACTTTGGATATTAACCTCTTAACAGATATATGGTTTGCAAATTCTTTCCCCATTCTCTGGGTTGTCTTTTTATTTTGTTGATTGTTTTGTTTTCTTCTCTGTGCAAATAATTATTCATGTTCATCTGTCTTCTCACTACACTACTTTTATATTTGATTAACAAACAATCATTTATGTAGAAATAAAGACTCAGTTAAGATTTACAAGAATTAATATTTCTTCTAACAATAAAATCAACACTGACTTTAATTAATTGGTGAAATCTAAAATTTTAGAATAGATAAAAAACTATTTCTTTGAATAACAATGTTTATAATACAATCTATATATTTTTATAAATTCCCACAGTGTTGAACACATCATTTTTTCAAGAGAAAAAAAGCAAAAAAGGGATGCCTTCCTTATAATTTTATTTCCATAAAGCTCAAATGGTAGGTAAAGTCATTCTGTGCTTAGAGGTCAAAAGAATAATAACCCTTCAGGTTGAGAAGTGACTAGAAGGAAGCCTAATGGGACTTGAGGGTCCGAGTCATATTCTGTTTCTTGACGTGGGGCTGGTCACATGTGTGTGTTTCATTTATAAAAATTCACCAAGCTGTATACTTTTGATTTGTGCTCTTTCCTACATATGTATCTCAGTGAAAGGTTTGCTTAGAAGCACACACAAATTTATAAGTACTCATTTCAGTGCTATGTGCCAGTCACTCTCTTTAGCTCCTTATGTGTGTTACACTCTACTATGGCCACAAAATCCTCTGAGGTCGCCTCTGTCATTAACAGCGTCCGTCCTGTCCTGCCAGTTCCCAGGTTTCCCCCAAGCAGATGACCCCCTTATTTCCTAGCATTTAACTCGATAGGGAACTATTTTATGTTTGTTTGTTTATCTTCTGTCCCCTTATCCAACAGCACGGGCATGGGTTTTGACTTTATTCACTGATCTAGTTAGTAGGTGAGCCTAGTGCCTGAAATAAAGCTGATCTTCCACAAATACTAACAATAGTTAAACAAATGAACAACTGAACATTGTAAAAGCAGAGAATACCGTACAAGAGAGAGAGTGGCGGGTGGGACTTACTTGAGTCTGGCTACCCAGACACATCTCTCTGAGGAAACAATATTGCCAGGGCGGCCAGCAGACAGGAGGAGAGGGCAGACCAACGAGCAGGAGGAGAATCACGTGTGAGGGCACAGAGCTGGGAGAGAGACCAGTGGGCCTGGAGCGTGGGAGCAGGGAGCTGCGGCTGCCCGGGGTGCTCTGTGTTTCTGCCTCAATGCCTGTCCTCCCTCCACGCCCTCTACCTAGGAGGCAATTCTCTAAAATTGTGTCCAGCATTCAAGATTTATCTCAGATTCCAACTTCTCAAGAAATCTCTCCAGAGGACTTCAGCCAGAAACGAACGGCAGTAGAATTTAGGTCACCACACTTTGAACACTCCGCAACAACTGCACTTCTTCCATGACATTGCCCTCATTCTACTTTGTGCTGCAGTTATGTGTGCACTGATCACATTCTCCCTTAGAGATAACAAGCTACTTAAGAACAAGGAATTTATCTCACTCACCTTTGTAAGACCCCCTTCCAAGTGCTAGCACCATATGTTGCAAACACTGTCCAGTGGGAACTGAACTAGGTGCTGACATAATTTGGCAGATGTGAAGAAACAGTGGAAACCATTGTCCATCAGTCAGTTAAGGGGAGGGAAAAGGAATGTATCAATTAGGACTGCTTCTGTCTGCAAGTAACAGAAAAGCTGAATAACCACGACTTAAACCAGTGATTCTGAACCCTTTTCATTTCAGGGCACATATAAACTGATCACTAAAATCCTGCAGCACACCAAAAACATATAGTTTTTGCTGATCTGACAAAAACAGATAGAATTTTGATTCATTCACACTGGATGGCTGTTGTTATGTTGGCTGTTGTCATTTTTTTATTTGACAGTCTAAGGGAAAAGAGGCCATTGCCCCTGACTAAATAATCAGGTATTGCATGCTTTAAAAGTTCTTGCAACATACCAGTTGAAAATCACTGACTTAAACAATAAAGGATTTAGTTTTCTCATATAATCAAACCTAGTCAGTTACTGGCAATTGGCTTAGCTACTCGACTCACCCAAGGGCCCAGACTCTGGCTTTATTTCTGCTCAGTATCCTTTAAAAATTAGCTTCTGCCCTTGTACCCTTGAGGCTGTCTCCTCCTGGGTACAAGATGGCTTTTGCATCTCCAAAGAACACTCATCCACTTCAAAGCGGGAAGAAAGGGGGAGTGGAAAGGTCGAGGACCAGATGAACTTCACTGTCCCCTTCTCAGGAAAATACAATTCCCTGGCACGTTGGCATGTTTCACCTACATGTCATTGGTCAGAACTGGGCTGCATGGCTGTCAACAGGGGAAGCTGAGAAATAAGGGAAAGCGATTAAGCTTTTGGCATGGACCTAGTGTGGGCACTTTGCCACCATAAAAATACTCAGAGTTTTACTGAATAGAAAAAAAAAGGGGCCCTGGCTGGTGTAGCTCAGTGGATTGAGCGCGGGCCTGTGAACCAAAAGATCGCGGTTCGATTCCCAGTCAGGGCACATGCCTGGGTTGCAGGCCAGTTCCCAGCAGGGGACACACAGGAGGCAACCATACATTGATATTTCTCTCCCTCTCTCTTTCCCTTCCCCGCTAAAGACAATAAATAAAATCTTTAAAAAAAAAAAAAGAAAAGAAAAAAAAGGGAACTGTCTCTCGGGATAAGAAACATATTATTTCAGGCTCTGGGGTGATCTGTGCCCAGAGATGAGATCACAGGTGAAAAAGAAAAAACAGGCATCTTAAACCTAAAGGCTACGAGGGAATAAATGAGTAAAAAAGGCAGATGATTTCTGTACGGATGTATCTTACACGCATATGAATCCCAGGATACTCTTGGCTGACAGAAGAAAATACGTTTCCTCCTATAGTTCTTGAATCATGTGACATCTTGGTCTACGTCCCACTTTTGATACATACAGACAAGGGTACAGGATATATTCTAATATCCTACCAATTCTACCATTAAGACACACGACTGCGCGATCACATGGATGGATGGCAATTGGCACTCAGCCTTCATGTCTGAAGAGAGTGGAGCTGTGTGAAGGAGATCACAATGGGGAGCCTGCTACCCCAAACGAGCAGCCCGTGATAGCTGCTACGGTGGAAGGCTACCGTGTTTCAAGAGAAGTCAGAAATGTGGATTTTTAAAAGAAATCTCCTGATTACATGTTAATAATGCATGTGGGAATTTCCAAATGTGATACGGGCTAAATGTTTTGTGCCCTCTGAGGACAGCTGTCAAGGATGAGAGCTCTCAGTACAGGCTGAGCCCAGTCAACACCCTGGAGCGTCCTTTCCCACTACAGGTCCCAGCGCTTAGCACCTCCCATAGGCTTGTTCCTTTCCCACATTCCAATATCTAGATATTCCATCAACTTTGACAAACAAAGACACTGAAAATGAGGACACTTTTCATTCTGCAAATGGAGTTCATGTATAAGAACAAACCCCTTCTACTGTGGGGACATCCTTTCCAATTTTTTACTAAAATTGAACTACTTTTGTTTAACCTTTAGTAAAAATTTATAAAATTTTATAGCATCAGAATTAAAAAACCAAACCAGGCCCGGCTGGTGTAGCTCAGTGGACTGAGTGCGGGCCTGCGAACCAAAAAATCATGGTTCGATTCCCAGTCAGGGCACATGCCTGGGTTGCAGGCCAGTTCCCAGCAGGGGACGCATGAGAGGCAACCATACATTGATATTTCTCTCCCTCTCTCCTTCCCTTCCCCTCTAAAGATAAATAAATAAAATCTTTAAAAAAACAAAAATAAAAATAAAAAACCAAACCAGATTTTTCTGGTCACCATAATGAGCAAATAAATATTGACTCACTCAGTGGTGAGGTGACTGTTTCATTTGGTCTCATTTAGAAACTATTGTTTGTTCAAGTTCAAGAAAATGCTGAACTTCACTGTTGCAAATTTTCCAAAGTAAAACTTTAACAAATAAAGTTCTGCCTTGTCACCAAGCATTTTGATTTTCCTCTTCTCTCCTAGTGTTTCCTGTCTTCCAATTTCACCCTGGCCTTGGGCCCTTTGGTAGGTGCAGTTTGACAAAGAATATCCTCCTCACTTCACAAAATAATATCCCTGTTGGTCTGTGTCACTGTAATAGTCGAGGCAATCACTCCCCATCTCAGATCTGATGCTCTTTTTTCTCTCGTTGGACTCCGCTGTCTGACATTGATGCGCGTATCTTTAATCGGCTTTTCGATCACTGGACCACTGTGCAGCTTTCTCACTGGGTTTATGACAGTCCTTTTGCTCTGAGAATCCCTTTGGATTTTCTGTGTTCTTTTCTCTTTCTCCTAGGTATCAAAATACCTATTAAATAACTAAAGGTAAAGTTAATTTTTTAACATACAGTTCTTCTAGCTACATAATATTCCTCTGTGTCAAGTCTACTTCAGCAACTCCTCCCTTTCAAATGTATTTATTTATAGTTTATACATCGCTGTCAATTCTTTGAATAATCCCTATTTTTCTTTTCTACTTATAAGCACAATACATACCATCTCCCCACATTTATCTCACAGTTACTGTCCCTTGATTTTTCTTAATGTTACCGTCATGATGGGTAGGTTCACTGTCTTCCTTAAACACAAATCAGAGATAAACCAAAATTTGCTAAATATGTTTATATATAATTTATGCCTAAACATATTTGGCAAATATGTTCTAAAAAGCATTTGCTATCACTTACAATAAAAATATGTAATCAGGTTAATTTCAAGAAAACTAAAAACAGACCGTGCTTCAAAATTTACATTTGAATCAATCCTACCAAGAGGGAATTCAATCAATACAAGCTCGTCAGTGCCTAGTAGGGGAACTTCATGATGGATGGTGACAAACCCATGTGCACAGCCTCTCCCCCTAGTGTGATGCCTAATTTTACGTGTCAGTTTGATTGGCCATGGTGCCCCCAAATTAAACATTATTTCTGGGTGTGTCTGTGAGAGTGTTTCCTGGCGAGATTTACATTTGAATCAGTGGATTCAGTAAAACACACTGACCTCCCCAATATGGGTGGGCATCATCCAATCCATTGAGGGCCTGAATAGAACAAAAGGCAAAAGGAGACAATCACCCCCTTTTTTCCCTGCCTCACTACTTGAGCTGAACACCTGATCTCATCTCTAAACCTCAGATTGGGATTTACACCACCAGCTCCCCTGGTTCTCAGGCTTTTGGACTTGGATTATACCATTGCTTTTCCTGGGTCTTCACAGTGTAGATGACAGATCATGAGATGTCTCAGCCTTCATAATTATGCAAGCCAATTCCTCATAAATCAATCAATCTTAGTCAATCTGTTAATGTGTGTACACACAGGTATGTGCATGTCCTACTGGTTACATGTACACGTACAGGCATCCTACTGGTCTGTTTCTCTGGTGAACCCTCACTGATGCGCTTGGGAAGGGTGAGCGTGAACGCAGACACTGGAAGCGGCAGTGGGGACTGCCTGATTCTGATGCCTCGAGCTACTGTGTCCTCACAGTGGGCACTAGAGCCACTCGGGCTTCCTGACCAGCACAGAGAGGTGTTCTCTTTGAGGGAGGCCTGCTGGACGTTCCAGCCTTGGACGTGCTGGCTGCTGGGGATCTCCAGCCTGCCAGGGTCACTGTTGGCCTTCATGGGAGGCTGACTAATAGTCCCCCACGTATATCCTATTTCCCTATCCCACCCTGTACTATGCTACCTCACATGGCAAAAGGGCCTTTGCAGATGCAATTAGGTTGAGGGTCTTGAGATGAGGAGAGGATCCTGAATTATCCGGTTTGGCCCAATCACCACAGTGGTCCTTGAAAGAGGAAGGCCAGAGGAGTCAGGATCAGAGGGAAGGCGATGTGATGTCAGAAACTCAGACTGAAGTGAGAAACAATGAGGAAGGGGGCACAAGCCAGAAAACGCAGGTGACCAAAGAACATTGCAGGAGGCAAGCAAACGGGGTTCTCTGGACGTTAGCCTAGTGAAACCGATTTGGGACGTCTGAACTCCACAACTGTAAAGGACATAGTTGTGTTGTTTTAAGGAACGAAGTGTGTGGTAATTTGTTAAACACAAATAGAAAATACCAAGATCTTTGTCCTCTCTCCCCTTCTAACGCTGTAGATTGCCTCGTGCCTTAGCCTCAGTTAAGAAAAGATGAGGCAGCGTGGTGGGAGTTTCCGCATGAGCCCACACGAGGAAGAGCAAGACGCCCACGTAACTCCTGTGAAACTGCTGGACCGGGAACGCAGAGAACTGCAAGTCACGGGCCCCTGCCTGGAGGGAGTGCTAGGGGGCAGAGAGCCTCGTGTCAGGGGGCTGGGGCACAAGCAGGAGACGAGGAAATGAGATAGCAGTGAGTGTGGACCATGAGTTCATACTGCTTATCATGAAAGGAACCCAATTTGTCTGTAAGTTCCAGAAGGAACAAAGCACGGTATTCTTACATAAAGGAAAATTTGTAACACAACAGACAATGTCTTCAAGCAACAGTTTTATAGAGATGTTCTTACGTCTCTACAAATGAGATCATACTCTTCCATTCGGCCCAGGAAAACCACGTTTTATAGGCATGAGACAAACTGAGTTATATATTTATGGTAATCCAACTTCATAAAAAAAATCTAGAGAGTTTAGAGCACATGGGTGAATTACTCAAAGTGATTCAAGGGAAGTGGCCCCATACCTTAAGAAAAGTTGGCTTTAAAAACCAATGCATTGGAATGACTTCTTTTTTATTAACAGAGATGAACTGAACAGGCTTCACCTGTGCAGACAGGACCCATATCTGTTTATGCAACTAATAAATCTCCAGAATATGACAGTGGATAGACTTGAAAGTCTTTCCCCTGTGTGGGCCGCTCAGGGCACTGACCCCAGGCAGCTCCACTCTCACTGCGCACTGCGGGAGTTACACTCTGCGGCACATCCGGATTTGTATTCCAGGAGGGAACCAAATCATCTGATGTATTCGTACCGATGAGAGAGCAATAGATACACAGAGCACACCACACTCATGTAGGATTCTAACAACTAATTTCTCTGGAGGAAGAAAATGAATGTACCTTCTGACCTGATCTCCAGCAATCATGAGACCCCAGGTCCTCCTGGTACGATGCCCCACTCAAGGGAGCAAACGTGGGGAGGCACCCAGCTCTCTGTAGCCCCCCACTTTTCAGAGTACGCAGCTGGACCTGAGCCCACAAGTTCAGTAGTACAAAAACATAGTTATTCTCTTTCTTTTAGGGTTTTATTTATTTATTTATTTTTATTATCTTTATTTTTTAACTGAGTTTAATTTCTGTTTTGAGTTTCCCACCTTCTGGGCAGGCAGAAATAGGATTTCAGGGTCTTCCCTCTGCTGCCCTAACCCAGCTGGCGCATGGGAGTCTCCGAGAAACTGCCCCGAGCAGCTTTCTCAACTCCAGTGTCTTGCCACTCTCCCTAAGCCCTGCCTAAAAATTAAGCAAGCAGTTAAGAAAAAATTCAGCCAGCTCGTCTACATTCAATAATCAGGTCTGACACTTGCTGGCTGTGAGATCAGCAAATTATGTAACTCTCTCTGTCTCAATTATTCATTTGTCAACTGGGAATACAGGGTCTAACTCAACTGGTTGTGAGAGGTAAATACAGGCCGCACACTTTGAACAGTGTCTGGCATATCACAATCTCATACATTTGATATTCACTGAAATGTAAGCTCCGTGTGTGCAAGGGCCTTGATGAAGTTGTTCACTGCTCTTAGAACAGGCATGGTGCACCCAGGAGCCGAATGAATGACTGAATGCTGAAAACTTCAGGACATGTTTCATCCCCTTCCCAGGGCTTCTGAGCATTATGTTCTCCTCCCACTGCCCCTTTCCAGGCCTGGAATTCTCGCTCTAGCATGAGAGACATCTTCTTTTTGGATGAGTTCCCCCTGGTATGTTGTTTCCGTGTTTTCTGACCCGCATCCTGCCCACTTCCCTAAAGCCAGAAAGACGTACTTTTCTCCCAAACATATCCCTCCATGGAAGCAAAGGACAGATCCCATTTAACTACTTGCCTCAACAGAAGGAAGAGAAAGGAGGAAATACAGAAGAAGAGACAAGATTATACATCTCAAAGTAGTATCTTATCCCAAGAGCTTTAACTGGTTTGTTTTTTTTTAACATTTAGTTTCGCACGAATGGGTCCTAGGATTGCGCAAAATTACAGGGCTTTTTCTTGTAATCATTATATGAAATGCAGCTCACGCCTGCGCGCATGTCAGCTGAACTACTCAGGTATGATTCACATACTCGTCACTCTATTGCCTTGCTGCTCAGAACAGAGCTTCCTGCTGGCTCGCTTGGACAGGACAGGGCTGGCTCTGGGGCCGCCCAGTCCTTGGAGTCGTATCAGTGACCAATCTGCCTTCTTTGATAAAAGCTCTAGTCTAGTTGTCGGGTACACACAGCGCCCACACCCAAGCACACCACACACAGCTTCTCAACAGAGGTGGGGCTGGCAGCACCATAACGGCAGTCTGCTGCCAAGCCAGACCTCGCAGTAATGCTCTCCTTCTCCACCCTTCCTCCCACGTAGTTTATCATCTTCAGCTCCAGGCAGTGCAGAGTTTCCAGCCTCCTATTTATTAGCCAAAGCAGCCTGGGTTTCTTTGCAAAAGACACACCCAGAAAGGCTCATTTGCCCATATCCTGTTACACTAGCCCTGATGCCAGCTGGAGGCCTCCTCACCCTCCGCCTCCATGAAAAGCCCTAAAACTAGGCTCCAGAGGTACCTGGGCTGCTGCTGGGAAAGCACGCCAGAGCCTACCATTTCCCCCTAACATTTATGAGATTGTTAGACACTCTATTTCAATACAGACGTGAAGCTGCAGCATTTTCTTTTAAGCAAGATGTATTTTCTTGCACTTAGTTTGCGCAAGTATGGCTGAGATTAAATTTCAGCCTAATCTGCGCTGCCTAGAGCTGAAGATGGTGAACTTTCTTACTGGCACAGACTTCTCTCTCTCTCTCTGTCTCTCTCTGCCTAAATATTTTCTAGGGTTCACTATTATACCATATTCACGTGGTAATATTGTTAAGGATTGGAAGTGACACAATACAGAGGTAAGAGCCCCGGAAGGAAGTCAAAATCATACACTTGTCACAATTGCCCTTGGGGCAGCCAGTGACCTTGTCTAGCCATTTTCCCCATCTATAGGTAATGCGGTATTTTTGACGTATGTTCATACCCTGTAATCAACTTTGCTTATCAGAGCCCACCCATTGGCTCTGTAGCAACCACCCTTCTGGTGAGGGATGGGCAGATACCATCTAGAGCAAAGGGTCAGCAGCCCTGCTCAAAGCTGCTTCTTCTTAAAATGCATAGTAATGTGTAGTAATTCCAAAATCTCTACATTCTTTTAGCTTCCTTTATATACGTAACAAAAGCAAGCCTTGGAGTAGGGCAGCCAACCCGTCTCAATTTGCCCAGGATTTTCTCAGTGTTAGCACTGAAAGTCCAACATCCCAGAAACCCCCTGGGTCCCAGGCAAATCAGGGAAATGGGTCATTCTACTTAAAGGTCCGGACCTACAGTTTACTTAGGAGCCTGAGTGTAGAGATTGTTTAAGATAGAAGAGAAACACCGATAAGAATGTAATCTCTAGGAGGAGTGAGTACTCTAGTCAGCTATGAGCAAAATACCCTAAAAGAATGACTTAAAACAAGAGCAGTCATTTATTTTTTTCAGGAATCTGACCATTGAATAATCTTAGTTAGGTGCTTCTTGCTCAGGGTGTCTCTTGAGGTTTTAGGGAGACAGGAGTTGAAACTGATACGATCATGAAGCCTTAACTTGCACGTCAGCACCTGGGCGGGGCACACCCACCGCTGACGGCACAAGCTCCTCAGATCTCCCCCTCCTCCCCACCCTCCCCCCAACACACAGCTGCCCTGGTGGCCTCGGGCTGGCCGGGCTTCTCACGTGCTGGCTAGAGGCTCCCAGAGCTAGTCCCCAGAGAAACCGGCATAGCCTTTGCTAATCTGGTCTCATGTCACGCTGCATCACTTCTGCCACATTCTTTTCATGAAGGAAGTTAGAAATTCAAGGGAAGTGACAGAGACTCGACTTTCTGATGCAAAGAGTAGTAAAAAATTTGCAAATATGTTTTAAAACCACTATAAGAAGGAAGAAGCGCACTACCCCGTCCAGCTCAGAGAATTGCTAGGAAGAGAAGAGAAAAGGAAAGCGAGCTGTCAGGTGCACGTGCTATGGATTCCCACCACACCTCCCAGACCACAAGATCAGAGGGGCTGGTGACAGACAGGACAAGGGTCAAGAAGAAAGCCAAGAGTAGAGAAACTGCTACCACTTCCTGTTCACAGCCCCGGGAAGACGGCTCTACATCGGACATCTGTGACAACAATGAATGTCTGCAACGAAGAAAAAATGGCAGCACATCCTAGGCACGCAGTGGGAGCACCTAGTGACCCAGAGCATCCCTTGGCTCTCGTGTGGCACGGAAGGGACCTAGGGGTTCCGGCCTGCCTCGTGAAGGATGCGAGAAGAAGCTGCAGTTGCCACTGGCCAAGATGCCACGGAGCAATGAGGGGGTGACTCGAAAGTGCCTTAAGTTGGGAGTCCCAGGAGCCCTCAGACCTTAAGGAGAAGGAACTGTGACATCACAGTGAATGCAAGTAGGGGCGAGTCTGCAGGAAAGACTTCCAGGCCGACTAGCCCAGAGAACAGACTACGGGTCCTCCAGAGACAGTCCGCAAAGTACCCGCAACCCCATCGCCTGACTAGACAGGCAAAGACAAGAGCTTGGGCCCCTCCTGTCATGGAGGGCTGAGCTGTGTGTGGACCTGAGGCCTCTCTTCCCCGCCACCTTGCCAATGCAGTGGAGACGTCTGAAAACAATGAGTATACCACAAACTGACAGGCTTACACTTCTGTCTTTGCTTTCAGTCTCAGCTCCTATTCGGGACATCCGCTGTGAGAAAAATCAGGTCAGTTATAAAGGGAGAAAGAGCAGTATTTCTTTTTTCTAAGTTGTAGTGTTAAACTTGTCTCTGAGCAACATGAAAAACAGAAACCACCCTTTTTGACTATCTCACTCCCTTCCCTGCGGCCACGGCAGCTTCTTTGGCTTACCTCTGACTTGCCATTTCCTCCCTGTGCCTTTGCACATGTGGTTCCCTCGGTCTGGAATGTTCTCTCAGCTGGCTCTCTGCACCTTTCAGATGTTAACTTCCAAGTGAGGCCTTCATTTACTGCTCTACCAAAATAGATCTGCCCCTGTTTTTCCCAATCTCGACAGCTATTTTCTATTTTCGGATAAATGATCCCTCACCCCACCTGCACTCTCCACAACCTGCTCCTCTCCAGACTTCCCCTTTTTAGGAAATGGCCCTACCCAAGTGCCCTAGCCAAAAAACTCCATCCTGATTCCTCCCATTTGGCCTTACACACGAATCCAGTCCAACCAGGGTCCAAAAATACATCCTAAATCCATTCACTTGTCTCGCTGCCCTCTGTCAACACCATGTTCTAGGCCGTGACCTTCTTGCCTGCCTGACTACAGTGCTAGTCTTCTGCCTCTGCTCTTGTCTTTCTACCATTCCACGTCACACTCAACAAAATACTTTAAAATTATAAATCATGGCCTGCGACTCCTGTGTTTAGTCCTTCAACTCCTCAAAAGTCTTCCCTTGGGCCCGCAAGGCCTTAGGGGCCTGCCCTCGGGCTCATCTCCCTCCCCACCCACAGTCTGCTTCCCACTCTTTGAACCTGCCAGTCACCTTCCGGCCTCAGGGCCTGGGCACTTCCTCTACCTGTGACAATCTCCCCCGGTGTCTTCAACAGATGGTTCCTCATCCTTCGGACCTCGGCTTAAATGTCACCCCCTCAAAAAGGCCCTCCTCCCTCAGCGTTCCTGCCCCACCGGGAAGTTCCTCTCCTCAGACTTCTTTTTTTTTCCAGCACTTAACGCTGTGATGAAATTGGCAGTTTGCTGGTTTACTTGTTAATTATCTAGCCCCCTCCTTCACAAAATTACTTTTGTAAGCTCCCTGGGAGCAGGTCCCTGTACCTCCAACACCCAGAACCCTATCTGGCTCACAGGTGCTCAGGAGGTATTAAAGAAACGAATGAATGAATAGCTTGAAAGCCACTTATTCACTGAAGAAGAAGACGCATTTTCTCCTGGTCCCTGTTTCCTTGCCTGGGACAGGAGGCTGTTGAATAAGGTGGTCTCCAGGGCTCCTTTCAACCGAACGTCTGGGGTTTTCGATAATTGCACATGAACTCTAATGGTTGGCCCTGCAACAGCGTCTTTTCTCAACATATAGTTTAAAGGGCTCTTTCAAGCTTCTCCTAAAGTATGCATTCGTGCGTGCCAGAATACCGTAAAACTTCACTAGGTAAATAATACAGTTAACACCTGCCAATAGGAAAAGCGGAGCCAAGTAAAATATAAGTCCCTATTGCAACAAATGATGGAATAAATTGCTTCTGCTCCAGGGCTATTTATATCTGGCATGTAGCTTTCCTTTGGAATCTGGCTTCTCTGGGCTGAAGCCCAGATTTAAGTAAATGCAAGAAACTACAGAATCAAGACTCTATTAACTGAAAACGGTTTGCTGTGCCCCTCGCCTACCAGGAGCAATATTCTTTATTGTCAGCAGTACATCGCTTTCCATTTCAATTCATCTTTCAAGTTCTTTCTAATAAAAAAACCATGAGAGTGAAGAAATACTCTTTCATTTTGGCAGGGTTCCTAGCTCCAGGACTGCAGCTTGGTACCTCCAGGCAAATGGCAATAGAACCCAGGACTTCAAGTTCTCTCGCAAAGTAATTTTCTTTGAAGAACTATAAAGTGACTCTAAATGTTCTTTGAACTTCAAAACAAGCACATTTCAATCCAATCCCCATGGCACATTTTTACCATATATAAACACGTCTAGCTTCATAGGCTAAAGGCATGAAAGAATAAGTTTGAGGGAAGAGTAGAAGTCAGATTAAGAAAACCCTAACCCCAAAAAATCTAAGACGTACATAAAAATAGCCTCCTTCCTCTCTTCTGGACCTTCAGAATCAGACTCATCCTTCAAGGTTCCCTTCAGAAATCACTTCCTCCAAGAAACCTTCTCCCAGTCTCTCAGGCCTCTTGAAAGTCCTCTCAATTCCTCTCAACTCCTATCTCACTTGGCTTAGAGATACTCAATTTATTTGACTAAGAGATTATATGCCTTTGTTTGTCTGCTCGCCTCCTAGCCAGCAGCGTGCCATTCACTGAATACCTTCCCCACTGCCGGGAAGCACCTGAGGGGCAAGGAGCCCTCTAACTCGCCCAGAATGTTCAGCAAAGCCTAAAATCTTACTTTTTTTTATGTTCAAAATCACTGTTGCCTTTATTGAAATTACTAAAACACTATAGATTTCTTGTGAGCATTTTCACACACTACTTATATTTTTTTAACTTTTTATTTTGAAATATCTATAGTACCTTTCATCTCAAAATAGAAAATTTACATTGGTGCAATACTGTAAACTGGACTACAGATTGTGTTCCGCTGTCACCAGTATTTACATGCACTCGTGTCTGTGTTTGTGTGCAGTTTCTGTTTGATACATGGATACACAATCCCCAGCATGCATTTATGCAGCCACTGCCACAAGTGACTCACAGAACCGTTCCATCAGCCCCCAGGAGCCCTCTCATCCTCTGTATTTATATTCATGACCCTCCTAGCGCCTGTCTCTGCCCCATCACAGCCCTAATCTGTTTTCATCTCTACAGTTCTGTCATTTTGAGAATATTACATAAATGGAATCACATAAAGATATATAAAAGTATATAACCCTTTGAGATTGACTTTTTTCACTCAGCATAATGTCCTTGAGGCCCATCTAGAAGGAGAGGAGAGAAGAGTCAGTGCAAAGACCCTGAAGTAGGGATGAGGCCTCTACACCTGAAACCCACTCCTAATAGGCAGGAGAGGTGCAAGGACCTGCTGAGAGTGAGCCAGACTGAGAGCCCACAGACCTGGGTGTGAGACTCAGAGACCCTGCTTACTGATGCCATGGCTCTAACTGAGTTATTAACCCCCAGTCTCCAATCCCTCGTTTGC
>PVKM010034580.1:0-15522 GCA_004027735.1 Carollia perspicillata
TCTCAGCCCCACCTGCTCTCCCCGCCCTCACTGCTCAGAAGGAGTGAGAAGCGAGTTACTAGACTTCTGAGCCTCACAGTTTGTCCTGCATGGGGAATTAGGGGGGCACTTTATCATTTAACACCCTGAATCTCACAGCACCCCCACAGGGCCTTAGCCAGTCCCTTCAGCAACTCCATTCCATGCACCCCAAATTACCTATCACCATCATTTTCTATACTGGGTGGCATTGTACCTTAAAATGTCTAGGCCCAGAGTCCAGCTCAGCCCTTTACCAGCTGGGTGATACTGGGCAAATGCTTTTGCCTCTCTGAGCCTCAGTTGCCTCATCTCTAAAATGGGCCTGATCCTAACACCACCTCCAGTGGTGGTTGTCATGGGGATTGAATAAGGAAATGGCATGCAGGTCCTTAGAGCAGAGGGAGCACAAGGAAGCAAGACCCCCCTGGGTCCAGGCACCTGAGCACGCCCCAGGCAGGCGGCCCACAGCCCTCAGCAGAGGGACGCTGTCGTGATCGGCTGGCAGAGGGATGTGGTGCAGGACGGGCGTTATGCAACCAGCTGCCTATTCAGGGCAGATGAAGGCAAACCCCCAAGAGGGGAGGGGGAAGGGGCCTGACTTCAGAGTCCTCTGCCCCTTTTAGGTTCTCCTTGGAAACATTTGGAAATGAAACCTCGGGGAGATTGATACTAGGCGCTGCCGGCTGAGCTTGTTAAAACTCCGCGGCACGCAGAGCCAACAGAGGAAGCAGAAACAAGACAAAGCTCAGGCCCGTGGGCCCTTTTCTGTGGGAACAAGGGGCTCCCGGCCCCACGCGTAGGCTGCGTGCTCTCATTTGGCCATGGCTGTTAGTCCAGCCTCTCTGGATGGTGGCCACAGGGCTTAGATTCCCTTCGAAAGGATAACTTAACTCTTAGCCTGCTTTCTAACAGGGATGTCTATTTTTAAAGATAGAGAAATGAGGGATGTTCCCAGCCAGATCTTCATCTGATGGATACCATCTACAAAGCACCAGCAGTGGGTTAGAAATTGGAGCCCGTTTGTGGGCCCAAGCGTATCCATTTAATCCACACCGTGAGCTGACACCCACCGTCCGGTGCAGTGCTGGTTTCCTGGAGCGGCTCCTGCAGTTCAGCACCCCAGGCTGAGAGAGGTGCCTCTCCAGGCCCCGCCCCCTTCCTCTGGGGCCTTGGGCTCCATGTCTCGAGCTCTTCTCTCTTCAGGATGTTTGTCATTGATTTTAGCACCCCCCACCCTCGGCCCCAGGACCAGTTCACCTCTTTTTTTTTAATATTTATTTTTATTATTTATTTTTAGAGTGAAAGGGAGGGAGAAACATCAATGTGTGGTTGCCTCTCATGTGGCCCCCACTGGGGACCTGGCCCACAACCCAGGCATGTGCCCTGACTGGGAATCGAACCTGCGACACTTCGGTTTATAGCCCACACTCAAACCACTGAGCTACACCAGCCAGGGCCCAGTTCACCTCTTGATCCTAACTTAATCCCATCTGCAAAGACCTTTTTTCCAAGTAAGGTCACGTTCACAGGTTCCAGATGGACGTCGTTGTTTGAGGGGCTGCCATTCAGCCCACTATGTCCAGCCTCACATCCATCCCGTGGGTAAAATACGTTCTCCCCATCCTGGTATCCCGAAAAGTCTCAACTTTCCCTCCATCTGTGAACTTGGAAACTAGAAAACAAGTGCTCTGCTTCCAAAATACGTTCAGGTAGGCACAAGGTAGACATTCTTGGTCCAAAAGGGAGAAATTGGAAGGAACAAAGGATCACTGGTCTCAAGGACGTTCTAAAGCCATCAGGGCAAACTCCCTGTGTGCCAAGGCCTGGGAGTAGCCCCAGCCCTCAGCTCACTCACACATGCGATCCTCACTGTGACATGGTGAGTTTCCCGTGCCCGTGTGAAACACGCTAACTCACCTGTGGTCATGGTGCGAATCGGCCCCAGGATCTTCGCTCTCATCTCCAAGTTATAGGAAAGGCTCCCTGCCATTATTCCCAATTTAAATGTGAGGGGCCCGGGCCCAGAGAGGCTATTCCAACCTCAGAGGGTCACATAGCTGCTCAGTGGCACTGATGAGACTTCAGTCTTTAGCAGGTGTCAACTCATGACCCTCTCACGTGCCGGAGCAGCGAGAAATCGCCCTGGGCCTGCCCTCTTCCTGTGCAGCCTCAGAAAGACAAATTTGAAAATAAAATACCTGGTCTGTCTTCTGCTCACTAACCACCACCATGGCCTTTTGCAAGTTAAAATACAAAAACAAAACAAGGATGATGGTGCTGGTGGCTGAGCCAGTGGGAGGCCCTCCAGGGAGGCCAGCTTTTTGTATTTTTAAGTGTCGGATACATTTAGGCTTCCGGGTTGGGCCTGGGGAACAGAGCCTGTGCCGTCCAGGGGCTTCAGCTCCTGCAGCTGCATCTCGCTGGGCACTGAATGAACGAATGAATGAATGGGTGCAACCTCAATGCTGTCGGGTCTCTTTGCTCGCTTTGGTCTCTCGAGTGAGTATCTATGATGGCGACAGCCTGACAGGACCATTTTCTAGTATGGTAGCTTCTCTGGGCCTCAGTGTCCTCATCTGTATAATGGGAGTAGTGTGATCCCAGCCTGGTAAGATTGTAAAGAAGTTGAGCAGTCGGGATAGAGCCGAGGCTGGCCCACACTCTTGGCCATTATGGTGAGTGCTGAGGATCCCACACCCACCAGCTGCAGGCCAAGCCTTCTGGGAGAGCTCAAACTGCCTTGTAAGCCCTGGCCAGGTGGCTCAGTTAGTTGGAGCATTACCCCATACACCAAAAGTTTGCAGGTGCAATTCCTGGTCAGAGCACGTACCTAGGATTCAGGTTTGATCCTCAGTTGGGACACGTATGGGAGGTAGCCAATCGATGTTGCTCTTTTATCCCTCTCTCCTCTCTCCTTCTCTCTCCCCCTCCCTTCCTCTCTCTAGCAATAAATGCATCTTCCCGTAAAGATTTAAAAAACCCTGCTTTGTGAGAGGTGCAAGGTCAGGTGGGGGTTAGCAGGATGGACACTGGAGCTGTGTTGTCTGAGCTCCCAGCTGGCTGTGTGGAGTTGGGCAAGGCCCTTCCTGACTCTGGGCTTTGGTTTCCTTGCCTGTGAGATGGAAAGAACAATACTACCCACTTCCCAAGGCTATTCTGAGGATTGGATGAGCTGATAATGTGTAAAATCTGGCCCACAGCAAGGACTCAGTAAGTGTGAGCTGTGAGGAGGGCAAGTACGTGGAGGGCACAGGCTGCAAAACCAAGGGAGCCTTTAAGAAAAGCCCGAGGGAGATTGAGCACGGGCCTGTGAAGCAAAGGCTTACCGGTTCGGTTCCCAGTCGGGGCACATGCCTGGGTTGCAGGCCAGATCCCTGGTGAGGGACACAGGAGAGGCAACCACACATTGATGTTTCTCTCCCACTCTTTCTCCTTCCTTTCCCCTCTCTCTAAAAGTAAATAAATAAAATATTTTTTAAAAAAAGAAAAGAAAAGCCTGAGGAAGGAGTCTTAGGCTGCAGACCCCACTGGAGAGGGGCATCACTGAGATTAACCAACAGAGGCCCTTTTTTTTCCAGGACACAGACTTTGCCAGGGCCAGTGGAGGCAAACAGATTGCTCAGCAGCCAAGCCCTCGGGGAGGTGGCTGGGGAGCCGGGTGCACCTGGACCCATGTGTAGGGAGCACCCAATGGGCCCCAACCCCAGCCACCCTCACCAAGGCCACGGCTCCTGGGGCCCTTGGCTGAGCCGGGGGTGAGTGTGCAGATGGGAGGAGGCACGGACTGAGGGGAGGCCTGGACCGGAGGGGGGGACTTCCGGGCCTCGGTATCCTCGTTTGAGAAATGCAGACATTTGTTTATTATCGGACAGGAAGTGGCCAGGCCTTTTCCCGGCACTCATCTCGTCCCCTGACTGCCCACCTGCAGCTGCACCAGCCTCCTGAAACTCAGCCAGCTTGGCCCCACCTCAGGGCCTTTGCACTGGCTCTTCCCTCTGCCTCCAATGCTTTGCCCACCCAATTTGGAGCCGAATGAGAAATTATCTTGTTCTTTTACTAGAGCTGTTACCTTGGGCAAGAGACTTAACCTCTCTGAGCTTCAATTTTTCTCGTCTGTAACAGAGTGCTAGTAATTCCTCCCAGGGCTGAGGAGGAAGGGCTTATTACAAGTCAAGTATCTAGAACCGCGCACCGGGGAGTTTGTGTTGCTGAAGTGTCTGTTGTTACCACTTTTTTGTTATTTTGTAATACACTTTTTGTTATTTTGTAATACACTTTTTTGAGTGTATTGCCTGCTTCCCCTAAGTGGAATATTGGAGAGAGACAGACATACACACTGCAGGCATGTAAAGCCATGAGGCAACCCCACCCCGAAAGAGATGGCATTTGTTTCCTACCCTGGCCAGCGGCTCAGCTGGTTGGAGCTTGTCCCCTACACCAAAGGGTTGTGGGTTCGATCCCCAGTCGGGGCACCTGTGGGAGGCAACCAATCGATGTTTCTCTCTTCATCCCCCCTCTAAAATCAATGAACATATCCTCGAGTGAGGATTTTTTAAATTGTTTCTCTAAAACTAAGAGATGGTGTCCCCCTGTCTGCTTTCGCCACTCCCGGAGACACTGTGTACCCAGGGCTGGCTGGGAGCGGATGGGGACTCGCGGCAGGTCTGGGAGTCTCGGTTTGGGCGGACGCAGGCTCTGGCAGGGAATGCTTTTCCCTCTGACTCCTTGTGCCCCGAGAGACAGCTGCTCGGGGAGGAGCGGCAGCACACCCAAGTCTGGGGAGGAGGGATTGGACGCCCACGTGGGTCCAAGAGTCTCAGTGCCAGGCACTGGGGAGCTTTGGGACACGGCCCCTTGATGTCCAAGCTGCACCCTTGAATGAGGGCGTCTTAGGCAGGATCCAGACATGTCCGCTGTTATTCTAACTCAATTGTGGGTTCTTTCCCATTGGCCTGCCTTCCGCAGAGACACCCAGGGCTCTGGGGTCCCCGTGTCGGGCCCCAACCTGTCGACCACCCGGCCGATCCAGCAGGACCTGGGCCGCCAAGACCCGCCGCTGGCCGAGGACATCGACAACATGAAGAACAACAAGCTGGCCACCGCAGAGTCGGCCAGTCCCCACGACAGCCTCGGCCACACTGGCCTGCCCCAGAGCCCAGCCAAGATGGGGAACAGCACCAACCCCGGCCCCACTGCGGCCCCCTCTGCCGCGGCCACCAATCCCCAGAACACCGCCACTCGCCGGGTGCCCAACAACCCGGGGAACCCATCCAACCCCGGCCCCTCCAAGACCCCAGAAAACAGCCTTATCGTCACCAACCCCAGCAGCACCCAGGCCAACTCAGCTAAGACTGCCAGGAAACCCGACCACACTGCGGTGGACATCCCCCCGGCCTGCCCACCCCCTATCAACCACACTGTAGTCCAAGGTGAGACCCCCCACACCTGTGGCGAGGCGGGACTTGGTATTCCTGGGCTCAGTCCCTGGAGGCTCAGTTGGGTGGCCCTGCACAATGACCCCGCCTCTCTGGCCCCAGTTTCTTCCTCTGGAAAATGGGCATCGGTGTAGTTTCTGCCCCACAGGTCTGCTAGGAGTGTTAAATGAGATAATATGCATTCAGTGGCTGGCCCATACACACTCAACAGGGTCAGTGATGGCTCCTGCGTCCAGGGTCCCCACAGGAGAGCCAGAAGTCACCATATCTGAGGATCCGTGGATTCCTCTGATGGAAATGTGGGGAAGGCAGATGACTCTCTAAGCCAGCATTGTCCACAAGAAATGCGCCACACATGTAGCCACATTACAGGACAGAATGACAGAAAGGAGGAAGGAAAGAGGAAGGGACAGACAGGGAAGGAAGGGAGGGAAGGTGGGAAAGGAGTGAATGAAAAACAAAGAAGAAATGGGTAAAATAAACTAACAATAAGTTATATTTAACCCAAAATGTTATTTATATCCAAAACGTTACTGGTTCAACATGTAATCAATATTTTAAAAATCACTAACGAGCTATTTGACATTCTTTCTGTCACACTCAGACTTCAGTATCTGTGTGCATTTTGTGCTCCCAGCCTGTTGCCGTGGGAACCGGCTCCCTGTCCCACAGGCAGCACCTGCCCCCACTCCATGCCCCACCTGAGAGCGAGCCCAGAGAAGCACTGGGGATTGGACGAGACCCACTGAGCTCATTAAGTGCTAAGAGGATAATAGCCCGGCGCCTCTAGTGTCACTTCCATGCAAGGGGTTTCTGTGAGTTTGCCTCCTAAATGCTCGGCACAGTCCACAGTGTGGATCTTGTCATTGTTCCCATTTTACAGATGGAAAAACTGAGGCTCAGAGAGGCTTGGCCTGCCCACGGACACATAGCGAAGGAAAACTGCAGAATCTGTGCTGGGAGGGTGGCAGCTGCTTGCCCTGGGCAGGGCAGGGGCGTTCATGGGGCAGACCCTGCAGTCTGACGGTGGGCAACCTCAGTGTCCCCACCTGAGAGGCGGGGTTACTGGGACTCATTCTGCCTGCCTCCAAGTGACAGTATCAAGGTCATCATAAGATGGGGGCAGGTCTGTGTTATATCCTATGCGGGTCCCACCAGACTCAAAGCCGAAGTGTAGTTGAGAACCAGCGCTCTGGGGCCAGGCTGCCCACGTTCAAATCCCAGCTCTGCCGCACCCCAGCTGTGTGACCTTAAGCAAGTCACTTCACCTCTCTGTGCCTCGGTTTTCTTGTCGGTAGAATGGGGCTCAAAAAGTACCAACCTCATAGGGTGATGTGAGGATTCAACAGCATAACAGGGTGCCTGGCACACAGTACTCACTTTATCAGTGTCGCCTGCTTCGAGTCTGCTCTGGGGAGTGAACTGGAGCCCAGAGGCTTGTGGGAAATTGTGGCGGGAGCCCTGTGTTGGTTCTTGTCCCAACAGTGAACAAAAACGCCAACCCAGACCCACTGCCAAAAAAGGAGGAAGAGAAGAAGGAGGAGGAAGATGAGCCCGGGGAAGACGGCCCCAAGCCCATGCCCCCCTACAGTTCCATGTTTGTCCTCTCCACAACCAACCCGTGAGTATGAGCCCAGGGGGCAGAGGGCACCAGGCCAGAGCAGACCGGACAGAGGGCGATGGGGGCGAGCGACCTCCAAGACCACCCTTAGTCCATAAGGGACCACTGAGCAAATTTTTAAATGATTATCCCTTTTCTTGAGTAACATAAGATAGGAATGCCATCGAACACTGATTTTGTTGGCAAAGACCCACTCCTGCCATCAGCTAGAAAACCATTGTCGTAAACACCCAGACCCATGGTGTCCGTGATGTGAGAGACGCCCCTTAGCCAGGGCCGCCCGGGGCACAACCCAGGGCTGAGCTGCTGGGCAGGCAGCCCTGGCGCCTGAGCTGCGCTCCGAACCTCCGCTCACGAGACTCTGGATTCGGGCCAGGTGTGCTCTGAGGCCCGTGGCCCACTGCCTCGGGCGTCCTCAAAGGGGATGGATTATTTAGGAGAGAAGTTTATCACATGTAGGTCAGGGTGGCTCAGCATCATTTTAGGGTTACATTCTTCCCAAGGGTTTTTCTTGAATCTCTGGTCCCTCAAAATGCTTCTCAACAAAGAAGAATCATGTCAAATAACCAGGGTTGGGGTGGGGTTGGGGGCCACTGCTTTCTCTAACCTGCCACTTCGGGACTCGCTCTCTGAGCATACTTTTTTAAAAAATCTAGTTGGCATTGCCTGTCTTACCAGAGAAACACAATACTTACATGACCTTTACTTTGTGCCTGGCATGGTTCTGATGCTTTAACATTTTTTAAAATTCTCTTAATAATCCTATGGGATTGGTACTGTGTTTAGTCCCACTTGGCAGATGAAGAAACCGAGGCCCAGAGAGGTGACGTCACCTGCCCAAGGTCACACAGCAAGCAAGTCGGGGAGCCCTGAGACAGCCTGACTCCCATGTCCCTGTTCTTAATCACGCCTTCCTGCTGCCATTCATACAGTTGTGACATACTGGTCACTATCGTCTACACTTAGAAAGTGTTCCACTTAAGCGTACCCCACTACCTATCGAAGGCTCTGAGGAGGCTTCGTAATTTCAGTAACGCACTTTCCGGAGCCCGCCCAGTCACTCTGGTGTCCAGGCCCTGTTACCACAGCCACTTCAGGACCAGAGCACAGGGCAGATAAGCGGGCTGCCTACAGTGCCTCTGCTCATCTTTTTTTAAAGAAATCCACCTCACCCAGAGTTTCCCGGTTTGGTCTGACCGTCGGACATCCTATGCATGAAAAATCTTTTCATCTCCTACAGCATCGGGGCACTGTTTCTTCAATCCAGCCTGGAGTCAGATGTTCTGAGGGAGCTTAGAGACAGGACAGAGGAGTATCTTCCCCAGCCGAGGGCCGCCCTGCCTCCTGGCGAAGCCCGGGGTGCTGATCGTTTGCTGGGTGTGGGACTTGGGGAGTGGGAGATCGCAGGTAGCGTTAGATGACACAAGGGGGCGACAGAAGGAAAGGGCCTGCGAGCCCGCGGTCTGAGTGGACCTCTGCCCTCCCGTCTGCCCCCAACAGCCTTCGCCGCCTGTGCCATTACATTCTGAACCTGCGCTACTTCGAGATGTGCATCCTCATGGTCATCGCCATGAGCAGCATCGCCCTGGCGGCGGAGGACCCTGTGCAGCCCAACGCACCACGGAACAACGTGAGTCGGCCCCGCCCCCCCGCCCAGCGCCTCCGTCTCAGGCCGCGCTCTCCTGCGCTCAAGCTGGTAGCCTGAGTGGAAGGGATGCCGGTCATGAGGGGAAGCTCCGAGTCTTCCGGGAGGTTCCTCGAGGAGGCGGTGGTGCTGTGCACCTGGGGAACAGCAGCGGCCCAGCGTGGCGCGGACTGAGAGTTGCTAGGGTCGCTGGTGGGGGCAGTGAGGCTGAGGGGATGTGGAGTTGTGCTTTCCCTGGCGGGGACTCGGGCAGGGGGTGCTCTGCAGGCCACCCCCTCGGCAGCCAGGCCTCACCAAGCAGACTCTTCCATTCTGACACGGGGTTTTGAAAGAAAGGATTATTTGCACTCAGAAACACAGCCTAAACTTTCAGCTTTTTAGAGAGCTAGAAAGCTCTCCCTTCGGGGGTCCAGGTCTCAGCCCCTGTGAACCGAGCACTCGCTGTGTTCCAGGCGCTGCCCCGGGGCATAGGGCATGCAAGCACTCATTCCCTAGTACCTGCATCAGCTAGCTGGGGAAACAGACTCGGGCGGTCGGGTGACTGGTGTAGGGTCACATAGCCGAATTCCACTCTGACCTCCCCTAGAGCTCCCACTGCGCTTTTCAGTCATCTCCGTGCGTCCAGCACCCACTCTGCATCTGGACCCCGGGACGCCTGACAGGCAGAAATGAGTGTGTGCCAGTGATTGAGAGGGGAGCGGAGGCGCTGGCAGGCAAGGGCATGGCAGAGGCTGGACTGGCAGCAGTGCCGCCTTCCCCAGCCCCTGTCCGCTGTGCTCCCCCCTGCCCAGTGCCCAAGGTTTTCCAGTGGGAGTGAGGCCCTGCTGCCCTGCTCAGTCGGTGAGGAGCCCTGCGAGATGGAGGCCCTGTAAATCAGTGCCTCCAGTTGGCGGCTTACCCTGCACTTGCCCTTCCTGTGCGGGCCTCCCGAGGGCCCTACAGCGGGTCAGTGGTGGTGGGGGGCGGGGGGGAGATTGGAAGGAAATAATTAGAACACGGCTTCTGGAGGAAACCAGCTTCAGGGCAGGGCTGAGGCTACTCTGTTACCTGCCCAGTTCCCCAGGGACCTCAGGACCCAGGCCTGGGGAGGGGCACTTTCAAGAGGACTCGGCCAAGTCTGTCCTCTAGGAGACCAGAGAAGGTTCTGTCCCCTGCAGGGAGGGGATGGGTGTGGGCAGCAGGGGGTGGGGCGCCCTGCAGCTCCCAGGGCTTTAGGAACCCAGACAGGGCTCTGAGCAGCCCCTACGGGGTGTTTTGCAAAGCCTCTGCTCCCCGCTCCATCTCACAGTTGAAACTTCTCCCCTCAAAGCCCTCCTCCCCTGGTCAAGAACATGACGGCCCCATACTGCCGTCTGAAGCTCAGGGACCCCGCCCAGAGTCTTTGTCTATTAGCCAAAGTGGAGCGGGCCTCAGAAAAGTGCCTAGAACACGTGTGAGCCATTTGTCAAGGATTGTAAAGTGCACACACCCGTATAACCCCCACCGGGGCAGGAGGTCACACAGAACTGCCCCTAACCTCTGGCACCAACTCAGTCACCCCTCTTCCTCCCTCTGGAGGGGGGTTCACAGTTAGGGACAACCTCTGGAGCTGTGTTTAAGTGTGGTGACGTGGGTCGGGCGGGAGGGCCTGGGCCGCTGCTCAGTGCCCCACAGTGCCCAGGGCAGCTCCCTGCAGCGAACGCGCCAACCCCAAAGGTCGACAGTGACAAGTGTGAAAAACCCTACTCTAGAGGAAACCACGCCGCCGCTTCTGGAAGGAGCATTTCTTAGCTTCCCTGGTTTTCCCACCTGCACCTGCATCCTTGAACACTAGGTTTTATTTGTGCCCATTTCTAGCACTAAACACTAATGCTTCTGTCCCCCAGCATTGTGGCCGCCATCAGCTGAGCGTGTGTGGCTATGGGTAGTGGCGGCCCTGCTCTTCCATTGTCATTTAATATCCCCCTGTGTGGCAGGATCCGTTCATCCATCGTCCCGTTGATGAGTGTTTGGAGTGTCTCTGCCTCAGAATACCATCAGCACACCCCCCACACCTGCCATGTCTCTGGGGCACCTGGGCAGACTTTCCCCAGGGTAAACCCAGAAATGCAGTTTTTAGGTCTTCTCCTGCTCCCCAGTCTTGTCAACCCTTGATGCTAGCAGCTCTTTCATTTGGCTGACCTGTGGGTGTAGAATGGAATCTCATGCGGACTTTGATTTATGTTACCTCTGTGATAAACGAGACTGAGAAACTTTTTGGATTAGACTGAGCCACCAAAAACTGCCATTTATATAGCTCAAAAGGATGTAAGAATGAGATATGCTTGAACCTGATTGATTGGACTCTTGGTTTCTTCTTACCCAACTTCCTCGGCTCTCTAGAACTTGATTCACCTGTCCACCTGGCCTGCCCATCCCCGACTCCTTTCCTTCCTTCTTTCCTCCCTTCTATTCATTGCTTTGTTTAGTGGTTATTTAATGAGCAACTAATATGCACCAGGCACGAAGTAAACATCAGGGATTGACAGGGTATGAGATGGTCCCTGCCTTCCCAGAGCTCGCAGAGCTCCAGGCCTTTGGCCATGCTGTCCACTCTGCTCCGTGCACCTGAAATGCTCTCCCTCCACCATCTCCTCTGCCTACCCAGATCCTTCCAGCCCCTCATGCCTGCTGCCTGCTCCACGAAGTCAGTCCCTGGCCACGCTGGTCCCTGATGACCCTTCACACACCACACGTGATGGGAATATGAGTTGTGGCCACACAGATCACAGAGGCCAGCTCCTGCAGGACCCAGTGCAGCTCCCACTATTCATGCATTCATTCAGAAAACACTTCTTGAGCACATACTATATGCCTGGCCCCGCACTAGGAGCAGGAAGTGCCATGGAGACAGACAAACATCCCTGCTCTCAAGGGGCTGACGTTGGAGTGGGGAAGATAGACAATGAGATTATTAATAACTGTAGCAAGAGGTTTGTCAGGAAATGGTAAGTGGGAGGGGATGGTGGAGGAGAGACTAAGTAAAGAAGATCGCAAGTGCCAGGAAGTGGCATTTTAAACAGGCGGTCAGAGGGACCTCACTGAGAAAGTGACATTTGAACCAAGCTACAACGGAGGAGGTAGAGGGAGCCTGGTGGGACGTGGAGAAGAGCATTTCGGACACAGGGAACAGGCTGTGCAAAGGCCCTGAGGTGAGGACATCCAAGATAGCAGGATTTGAGCCAGTGAGGGGGAGAGTAGGAGAAGGCGAGAACAGGGAGGTGACCAGGCAGATTGTACAGCGCCTTGGGGGCCATGGGAGAATTTTGCTTTCTACCTGGAGTGAGGTGGGAGCCACAGAGTGTTCTGAGCAGAGGTCTCTGACCTGACTCTGGGTGCTCGGTCGCCCTCTGGTGGTAGTGCTCTGTAATTATCAGCCCTTACTTGAACCAGAATCTGATGGTTTCCCACCACCTGTGCTTAACCACGTGCTAGGCACTGCGCCTACCCAATTACATCTTCACAATAGTGTCACACCAGAGACGTGTTATGGTGTGGCCTGGAGACGGCCCAGGCTGCAGGACATTGTTCGTCCAGGCAGAAACCACCTGGCCTTGGCGAATAAAAAAGGCGCCTTTCCCTTTGGCAAGCAAATCAGTCTAACAGAGTGATTTTGTAGGACTTTGCTGCCATCTGCTGGACAGTTTCTTTCACAACATACAAATCTGTATTATGAGACAAGGTGGGAGGGGCCCTTGCGCAGAACCTGCCCTGCTTGCTACCTCTGGGTGGAGACTTCTCCTTGGGGACTTTGCTGAAGGCCGCACTTCCCAGTGGTCCATCCCTGGGTTCACATGGGCTGTGCTGGAACAAGCCAATGACCCACTGCCCCCTTGCTCTTATCCCCTGCAGGTGCTGCGATATTTTGACTACGTTTTTACAGGCGTCTTTACCTTTGAGATGGTGATCAAGGTGAGTGCCAGGGGATTCTGCACCCTCAAGAATGGCACCCTGGCACAGGAGGGCATTAGAAATGCTTGGTGTGTTTGCAGAGCATCAAGGAGGCCAGTGTGATTGGAAAGACTGGACAAGGAGAGTGGAGAAGACGAGGGCAGGGAGGTGACAGGGACAGGTCACACAGGGGTTTGGTGGCCACAAGGAGGCCTTTAGCTTTTACCCCGGGTGAGTGGGAGCCATAGAGGGTTCGGAGCAGGGGTCGTGACTGGACTCACGTGCTCACAGGTGCCCTCTGATGTCTGTGGAGAAGACAGACTTGGAGGGAAAGGACAGAGTGGATGGGAGAGTTCAGAGCAGAGGAGGAAGGGTGGATGGGAGCCCAGAGAACAAGCAGCAGATGATTGCGCTGGCCTGCCAGACCAGGGTGGTAGCAGATAAGGTGGCAGGAAGTAGGTAGATTTTTTTGGAAGATTTGGAAAGCAGAACCAACAAGGATTGCTGGTGGACCCAATGTGGGGTGTAAGACAAAAAGGAGACAAAAGGGACCCCAAGATTTAGGCCTAAGAACCAGTAAGCCAGAGCTGCCTTTCATGAGATGGAGAGGGGCCAGCTCTTACTGGGGGAGGGCTCCTCACTCCTCCCCCCGTCCTCGGGCCTCTGTCCCATCCCTGCAGGATGAAGTGATCCCATTGGCACCCATGCCACTTCCTGTTGCCCCTGCTTCACAGGCTAGAGGGGTAGGGCCACCCCCCAGGGCAGGGTTGAGAGACCTGAGCATTGTCTCTTCCCCCCGACAGATGATTGACTTGGGGCTCGTCCTGCACCAGGGCGCCTACTTCCGCGACCTCTGGAACATTCTTGACTTCATAGTGGTCAGTGGGGCCCTGGTGGCCTTTGCCTTCACGTAAGTCTTTTCTCCAGGCCTCCACCTGCCCCTTCAGTCCCCTTCCCCAGCCTGGGGCCAGCCGTTGGGTCAGGGGACGTGTCCCCGTGGTGGGGACATGGGGAGCGCGCGCTCTGGGGTGGTGGGCATTGCATGCCACTGGGAAGAGCTTCGATTGGCTTTTGCATGACGTCCACCATGGAGGAAGAAGGAGGAGGGACCCCACCTTCTGCTCCTCACGTCATGGCCCCTCGCTGTGCTGCTTTCCGTAGACTAGCCCTGCCAGGACATTTCATGTTCCTTCTGCTCTGTAAGCTCCACCCAAACCACTGTCTCTTTGGGGAGCCCCTAAAAAGACAATCAATAGACAAACGTGCATGAGAATTCAGACCCCCACCCCGTGCCTGACGGCCCCACAGTCGTAGACTTGGTGACTCCCCTTGTGTGCCTCTTGCTTCTCCTGGTCATCCTAGGACACGGGGCCTAGATAAAGGACCATGCATCCTCAGGCAACTCCAAGGTGGTGCCCAAAGGCTGAGCAGCCAATCCCAGATGATGTCCAAGTTCTGGGTGGCCATGCTGAGGTGGCACCCAGGGGCTGAGAAGCCATTAGCTCTTAAGGCCCTGGTAACAAACGTAGCGTAAGTTCCTCAAGTTGTAGGCATTCAGGTCAGGGTGAAAAGACCTAACCAGCCTCTAATCCGGAAATGAATCTTCTTGGGGTCCCATCTGTGCCCATTGCAGCGACTCGTTCCCAGAAAGGAGAGTCTTAGAGGCCCTGTGACCTCTGTCACCCCTACAGCGATGAGTCGGGGGGCTCCCCCTGTGCCCCAGCTCCTGGCTCCCTTCTCCGCAGGTCTGCAGGGGCGTCTGGAATGGCCCCCTGGCTCAAAGCGAGGGCTTGGTTTGTCACGAGGGCCAAGGCGATGGCCCATTTCCAGTTTGAGGACTGAAGTGGACCACGCTCAGATGCTTCCCTGGGAATGCAATGAGGTCAAGTTGTGTTCGCAGAGCAAGAGATCCCCAGAGTTGTGGGAGCCTCTGAGCTGGGGCCGAGGCGCCGTGAGGTCCCACAGGCAGTTATATCCTGATGCTGGCCAAATCTCCCCACCCCCTTTTTCCTTGATCTCTACTTTCTCCCTCTGCTCTCTTTCTTTCTACACTCACCCCTTTCCATTCTCTTTCTTCCTTTCTCCTTCCTTCTCTCCCTTCCTCTTTTTCAAAGATTTTATTTCTTTACTTGTAGAAAGAGGGGAAGGGAGGGAGAGAAACATCGATTGGTTGCCTCTCGCACACCCCCACCTGAGGATCGAACCCGCAGCCCGGGCATGTGCCCTGACCAGGAATCGAGCCAGCCACCTTTTGCTTTTCGAGACAATGCTCAACCTAACTGAGCCACGGTGGTCAAGGCCCTTCCTCTTTTTTAAGTAATTATTTATTTGAGTATTAGAGCAATGGAAGAGATTGTTTAAAAAATCAGTGTTTGGCTACACTATCACTAAGATGTTCTGTAGGCGAAAATAGTAATAATAAAAGTAAATAAAGTAAAATGCACAGCAATTAAGGGAAATAGCATAAATAAGATAAGTCAGGGGCCTTTATATAAAAAAAGTCACTACAGATCAATAAGAAACATTGACACGTACTAGATAAAAATAAGCAAAGATTCAAACAAATTTCACAGAATGCTGACAAGTAATAAAAATGAAAACACCCAACCTCATTGGAGAAATGTAAAATACAAACTAGATACAACTTGTTTCCCATCAATTTAGCACCAGTTTCTTCAGGGGGAAAAAGATTTTTAAAGATAATATACAGGGTACGTGAGAGTGCAACGAAGTCCACTCCTCCTCCCTCTCCCGCTGTCAGCTACTTGGGCGGCTCCTGCCAGTGGGCACCCTGCTAGGCCCTGAGAACGTTGAAATTTGGAGGAGCCCAACATCCCACTGCCCTCAGCCTGGAGGGAACCCTCCGCAAACCCCTTCCCTCCCCTGCTCCT
>PVKM010034581.1:0-15521 GCA_004027735.1 Carollia perspicillata
TGTCCCCAGTCCCCAACAGTGCCTGGCAGTTGGAGGCCCCAACATGCACATCTGAGAGATGGAGGGAGATGAATGACCATGCTGGGCATTTACCTTCATTAAAGCAGTCTCACCATTGCTCTGCTGAACATTTACAAAAGCTCCTGCTTCCAAGAGAATCGCCACTGTAGTTAAAAAGTTCTATTAAGGAAAAAGAAAAGCAAATTTGGTTCTCCAAACTCTTTCGAATTAATATATTTTTAGATGTTTTGAAACTGTTAGTGGTCATGCAAAAAATTCTACCCTAAGCACTTAGGTGAACACAGTTTCCTGTTTCTTTACTATACAGGGTCCTGGAAAAGCTGGGAGGTGCCAGCAACCTCAATCTGAAGTTTAACCACTCCTTTCTACATAAGAAGCACCGCATAACAATCCTTTAGAAAGCTATATATGGGGAACACTTTAATTATACTCACCAAAAAGAACAATTACTTTCAACTGGGAAAGATTTTTAAGAAGACCTAAGATTGAACTGATTTTAGTATATGAATCAGAGGTTTCTTTTCAATACAAATCACCTCCAACTAAATAATCATTTTGAAAATTCAACTGCAGAGTACTACTGTTGATTTTAAAAAAAATTTCATGGCAAGTCTTAGATGAACTGAAATATACAATTTTTAACCTGACTGTACAACTGTTGTATTTTACCACAAAAACATTCTGTCGTAGTCCAGGGGCAGGAATTCCTGTAAGACTATGAAGTGACCTACCTTTTCGGCCGCGTGAATGAGTGCAGTGGTCCCATTCTTCTGTCTGCCGTTCACTTTGGCTCCCTTCCTGATGAGGAGCCTCAGCAGGTCGTCCTGCCCGCCTGCTGCAGCCAGCATCAGCAGGGTCATCCCACTCGAATCCTTTATTGGTTTTATTTCAGGGAAAAAGCCAATGGTTTGGAAGAAAAATTTTAGAATTAAGTTATTTCTATCTAGACTGTTTCAATGTGAAATCATTAAAGTGCTCTTATGTAAGCATCTACTTAGAATAAAAAATCTTTAGTATTTTGTACATGTTACCATCAAATTTTACAACTTCCATGTGTTAAGTTCTAAAAGTATATCAATACTTTGCAATGAATCTTTTTTTAAATTTATTATTTTAGAGAGAAGGGAAAGGAGGGAGAAAGAGAGGGCGAGAAACATTGATGTGAGAAGCACCAACTGGTTGTCCCCCTCCATCCCTGTACACACCTCAGGGGCCCAAACCTGCAACCCAGGCATGTGCCCTGCCCCAGAATTGAACTGGTGACCTTTTGGTTCTCATGATGAGGCTCATCCAACTGAACTACATCAGCCAGAGCATGAATTTTTTTTTACTAGTTCACTTTGTATTGTATTTTTTCTACTACTATTTATCCTCCCAATAGCCTTTTCCACTCACCCCCTCCCCCTGCAATCACCACTGTTGTCCGTGTCCATGAGTTTTGTTTCCTTTTTGCTCTAACGCCCCCACCCCTCCAAGTTTCCCCCAGGGCTGTTATCTGCTGTCTCTCTTTTGCTTGTTAGTTCAGTTTGTTCATTAGATTCTGCATATGAGTGAGATCATATGGTATTTGTCTTTCTCTGGCTTATTTCACTTAGCATAATGTTTTCTAGGTCCATTCATGCTGTCCTGAGGGGTAAGATTTTCTTCTTTCCTATGGAAAAGTAGTATTCCACTGTGTAAATGTACCACTGTTGTTTTACCCACTTATATATTGTTGGGTACTTGGCTGCTTCCAAATGTTGGCCATTATAAATAACACTGCAATGACCATAGGGGTGTATATATTCTTTTGAATTAGTCTTTTGGGTGTATTTGGATAACTACCCAGAAGTGAAATTGCTGGGTCATAAGGCAGATCCATTTTTATTTCATTTTTAACTTTTTGAGGTATCTCCATACTGCTTTCATAGTGGCCACACCCACTGTGTCTGCATTCCCACCAACAGTGCAAATGGGTTCCCCTTTCTCCACATCCTCACCAGCACTTGCTGTTTGATTTACTGATGATGGCCATTCTTGACAGGTGTTAAGTGCTATCTCATTGTAGTTTTAATCTGCACTTCTCTGATGATTAATGATATTGAGCATCTTTTCATGTGTCTATTGGCCATCTGGATGTGCATGAATCTTGGCGCTTTCTAAATGGCAAAGGTACTTACTTATCTCAAATTTCAGGTTTGAAAGTTTCCTTGTGTTGATTATATTAACCTAGTGGGCCCAAAGACGTAAGGCTAGAAATAACCACTGGTCACCTAAGCCCAGTGTAGTGAGGACACGATGAAATGAGTGCGACCTGGGTTAGACAACCACTGCTAACTACTGGGAAGTGAGTCTGCCTGCGCTAAGGATAAAGAAGATTCTCAAAAGAAGGAAACAGGATGCTGATAATCAATACTTATTAAAAAAATAAAACTGCTTTAAATAAGCTGATGAATAATAAAAAGGAAACTACTAGCTGAAATATATCCCATTACTAGTTGAAACAAACTTAAAATGAGAAAAATAAACCATTAAAATGTCATCTGATGCAACTAAATTCCAATATTATGAGTTAATCTGGTTATAACCTGAAAGTTTAGCAGAATTTGCTGGTATGAGTCATCTGAGGGAACACAAATGGAAGAAAAACTATTTCTAGCAGTAGCACTTTAGATGAACTCAAGAGGATTCACTCAAACTGAAGTAAGAGTATAACTACTTCCTCTCATTTGGAAAAATCTAACTTTAGAAAGTTTCTCTGCAGGTATCTGCAGAAGAGCTGGATGGAGTGGTGACTGGGGGGCCACAGTCAGGGGTGGTGGGGGAGAGGAGAAGGAGGCAGCTCTGAATTCCTATAAGTTGTACCGAAGTCGTACCCTAAGCCTAATTCCAGGAGGGTGAGCAAGTGCTGTGCTTTTAGAGGCCTCCTCTTTGTGAGGCAAAATGGGTAAAGGTTGCCATAAAGGACAAACATTGATATATTATAGTGGTTAAAACAAAAGTTAGGACCTATGAGTTCCAGAAAGGAGAATACTCAAATTCATGGACAACCATCTACAAAAACAGTGAGAACTTCAAAAAGATAGGAACGTATGCAGGGGGAAAATGAGAGGGGCTGACCCAGGTAAGAAGACAGCTTGGTCTGTAATAGAAAAATGTTTAAGTGAAAACAACAAAGAACCAACAGAAAACACCTGGAAATGTAGATGGTGGCAGTACCAGTGAGACACATCAGCCTCTTCAAAAGATGTTACTTCCGAAAATGAAGAAGCATTTGTGAACAGATGCTTCTGTGTGAAGTTAAAGCTGATTCTTGAAGAACTAAAACTATGGCTTGTTGATGACTGGGACTTAATTACCCGGCAGAAATAGCTCTTTCATTTTCCTGCTAACGAGAATGTGGATTCCATTCTGGAAGATTATGCAACTTATAAGGCAACAGAGATAAGAAGGATAATGAAGTGTCAGGGATAAGGGAATACTTCAATGTAATGTCTCAGCTAGAAAACAAATCTGAGACAGCAGTATCCTGAAATCCTCAGTCCTCATGTGTCTCCCTGAAGTACCCAGGTCTCAAGAGTATAGAGCCCCCACATCTCTTGAGAGTATTTACACAGACTGGAGCAATGTTAACCTATACAACTCAGAATGAGAGGAGCCTTGCTTTAATTACCGGGTGATTTTTATGATTTTCTAAAACACCTTGCAAACAACTGTGCAACTCTGTTTAATGCCAGTAATTACGAAGTGGCTCCTCCTGTGTACCACTGGAAAGCCGTGTAAGGTGCTTGCTTACACTGTGTTTGGATCTCTGTAAACATTTCCAGTCTTAGTTCTTCTGTTGTACAAATGATGTACTTTGATTTTCTTTTCTGTTAGTTATAATAGAATTGATGCTTGTTTTCTGTTTAATTTTCGAGAACATAAAAGGGGTTTTAGCTCATTCTTTCTTCTTCTTCCTCTCTAAATGGCTACCAGTGTACTGATGGGCAACGGAGAGACATACTGTAGAGTGTTCTACTGCCTACTTGACAAAGCTGCTTTGGATACTAGTGGTTCTATTTCTTTGACACTGTGTACTTTCATAATATGCTTTTATGCTATGACAAAATGCTAATTCCTAGTTCCAAAGGTTCAATTCAGTGTATATAAATGAGGATACTCATCCTCTTGTGCGCTTTGTTTTTAAATTGGTACTTAAAGAGCCCATCCTTTGTAAGTCATCCACATTGTCCCTCAGGCATTTTATCTTTGTTCAGATTGCTGAAGAGTGGTGGCTTATTTTATAGTTTTTATATTTATGTCTAATGTACATTTTAACATGGTAGACACAATGCATTGTGTAGCTACAATTTTCTGGAAAAGTCAATCTTTTAGGAATTGTTTGATCTTTAATAAATCTATTCATTAAATAAATAAAAAAAAGAAACAAAGTTCCCTGCAGCTATTGTGCTTTTAATAAAAAGCACAACATGCATCCCTGATAAAAAGTTAAGCAGCTAAAAAAAGAATTGGGTATAGGAGGTAAAGGCTACCCATTGGACACTACCACAAGAAATCAAACCTGACACTGAGACAATCCCACTCAGACGGAGAACAGAACAGATCCCGTTTATCACCACTGTTGTTCAAAATGCCACCCATTTCCCAAGACTAGAGAAAGAAGTATTATTGGAAAAGGAAACAAAATAGCTATTTTTAGAAGATGATCAAACTCTCTACTTAGAGTATCCAAAGCAAGTGTAGCTTAAAAATTATCATGGTACGAGAATTTCCTAAAAGTGTCTGAAGATATACACACATACAATAACCAGTTAGAAAACAAAACGTGGGACTTCCAGCCAAGATGGAGGTGTAGGTAAATTTGCTTCACTTCCTCCCACAACCAAAAGAAGGACAACAACCAAGGTAAAAACAAAAACAACCAGAACTTCCAGAAAACTGGATAAATGTCTGAAAACCAAGGACTTAAACAAGAAGCATTCATCCAGACTGACAAGAAGGGTGGAGACAGGCAGCAGGGGTAGAGAGGATGTGTGGCAATGTGGCAGCAGCTGGCCAACCAGGCAGTCCCACATGCATGGAGGAACCGGGAGGAACAACTGGGGAGCGAGACAGATCGAGCAACCCAGTGTTTCATAATGGGAAACTAAAACCTCAAAACCTCTGGCAGTAAATAAACTCCCAGCCTCACAGGAGAGTTTGCTGGAGAGATCAATGGGGTCCTAGGAAGTACACAAACCCACTCACACAGGAATCAGCACCCTAAGGGCCCAATTTGCTTCTGGGTAGTGGGGGAAGTGACTGAAAGCAGGCCAAGAGCAGAGCAAGTGGTATTGTTCCCTCTCAGATCCCACCCCCACATATGCTCCACCCCTTACAAAGTAACAGGTACTCTGAGATCAAAAAAAAAAAAAAAAAGGTCCAAATGAAAGAACAGCTCTAAAGTCCAGAAAAAGAACTAAGCAATGAGAAAATAGCCGACCTATCAGATGCAGAGTTCAGAACACTGGTAATCAGGATGCTCACACAAATGGTTGAATTTGGTTGCAAACAGAGGAAAAGTTATGGCTATGCAAAGTAAAATAAAGAAAAATATACAGGGAACCAAAAGTGAAGGGAAGGAAATTGGGACTCAAATCAACAATTTAGAGCATAAAGAAGAAATAAACATCCAACCAGAACAGAATGAAAAAACAGGAATTCCAAAAAATGAGGAGAGGCTTAGGAACCTCCGGGACACCTTTAAATGTTCCAATATCTGAATCATAGCGGTGCCAGAAAGACGAGAAGAGTAAGAAATTGAAAACTTACTGGAAAAAATAATGAAGGAAAACTTTCCCAATCTGGCAAAGGAAACAGACTTACAGGAAGTCCAGGAAGGTCTGAGTCCCAAAGAAGTTGGACCCAAGGAAGAACACACCGAGACACATCATAATTAAATTACCCAAGATTAAAGATAAGGAGAGAATCTTAAAAGCAACAAGAGGAAAGGAGACAGTTACCTACAAAGGAGTTCCCATAAAGCTATCAGCTGACTTCTCAAAAGAAACCTTGCAGGCAAGAAGGGGATGGAAAGAAATATTCAAAGTCATGAAAGGCAAGGTCCTACATCCAAGATCACTCTATCCAGCAAAGCTATCATTTAGAATGGAAGGGCAGATGAAGTTCTTCCCATATGAGGTCAAGTTAAAGGAGTTCATCATCACCTGGCCCTTATTACATGAAATGTTAAAGGGACTTATCTAAAAAAAGATAAAAACTATGAACAGTAAAATGCCAATAAACTCACAACTATGAAAAACAGAAACTAAAAACAAAAACAAACCAAGCAAACAACTAGAACAGGAATAGAATTACAGAAATGGAAATCATATGGAGGGTTATTAGCAGGTAGGGGGAGAGGAGAGAATGGGGAAAAGGTACAGGAAATAAGATGCATAAATGGGGCTGGCTGGTATAGCTCAGTGGATTGAGTGTGAGCATTAAACCAAAAGGTTGCTGCATTGATTCCCAGTCAGGGCACATGCCTGGGTTGTGGACCAGGTCCCCACTAGGGGGTGCACTAGAGACAACCACATATGGATGTTTCTCTCTCTCTCTCTCCTTCTCTTCCCCTCTCTCTAAAAATAACAAATAAAACAAACAAACAAATAAATAAAATCTGGGGGGAAAAGACGCATAAATGGTAGGTACAAAACAGACAGGGGGAGAGTAAGAACAGTATAGAAAATGGAGAAGCCAAAGACCTTGTATGTATGGCCCATGGACATGAACTAAGAGGGGGAATGCTGGTAGGAGGGGGTTGGAGGGGGATAAAGTGGAGAAAATGGGGCAACTGTAATAGCATTATCAATAAAATATACTTATAAAAGAAGAAAACAAAATGTGGGAGGAATAAAATTCCAAAGATCACCCCTGGTTGGTGTAGCTCAGTGGATTGAGTGCGGGCCTACGAACCAAACAACTGAGGTTCAATTCCCAGTCAGGGCACATGCCTGGGTTGCAGGCCAGTTCCCAGTAGGGGATGAACAAGAGGCAACCATACATTGATATTTCTCTCCCTCTCTCCTTCCCTTCTCCTCTAAAGATAAATAAAATCTTTAAAAGACTAAAACCGCCCTGGCTGGTGTAGCTCAGTGGATTGAGCAGGGGCCTGCGAACCAAACAACCATGGTTTGATTCCCAGTCAGGGCACATGCCTGGGTTGCAGGCCAGTTCCCAGCAGGGGATACACAAGAGGCAACCACACATTGATATTTCTCTCCCTCTCTCCTTCCCTTCCCCTCTAAAAGATAAATAAATAAAATCTTAAAAAAAAAAAGACTAAAACCTTAAAAGAAATTCCCAAGATCATAGTAAGAGTATTAAAAATTTTTAACACATTTAGTAATACACATAAAGTAAATGTACAATAACTATGAAAAACCCAAAAAAGTTTGCTTAAGGGAATAAGCTATGGGGAATAAATGAAGAGTTATCATTTTCCTAGACGAAAGACTCAAAAATATAAAAAAGTCAACTCCCAGCCAAATTGATCTATACATTTCATGCAATTTTATTCAAAGTCCCAGTCGTTTTTTGCAGTGTAGTCCTAAAAGATTAAATCTAAAAAAATCCACAACTACAGCAAAGAAAATATAAAAATCTTTTCTAAGCAGTAAAAAATAAAAAAACAAACAAACCCTAAAATCCATGAAAAAAGGGTTAATATGCTTCCATATAAAAAAGCCCCTTCATGAATCAGTGTAAAACTCCCAGCAACAATAGGAAGTCAGGCAGCTGCTACTGACAGGCAGTTCCACTGAAACGCAGTGACACAGACACCCTCACAGCAGCAGCGTTAACCCACAGGCCACATCAGAACCACAGCCAAACCACACAGGCCTGCAGGGCTGGGAATCTTGGGGCTAAAATTATTCACATTCTACACTTTCACAATGTTTGAATTTTACAAGGTGAAATGCATTAAGTTTTGGAATTATAGTAAAGTAAAATAATTATTTTAAAAGAGCTATTTTTCATCTTCCTTTCAAGAGATTTTACAAAGCTCTATTTACTACCTCTTGGTCCAGATTATATTCTTCATTTGAATTAAGTGCAATCTTCACAGTAATGTAATCCCCATTTTTCACAGCATCCCTCAGTAAAGCTAAAAGGAAAGAAAAAATAAATTAGTTTTCTGTATTGAGATTCATGAAAAGTGTCCCCATAACTCCCAAACTACTTACTACTTGGAATGGCATCTGTTTCGGACAAGTTCTCATCTTCCCCGTCTAGATGCTTTTGAAAATCTTCTAATTTCATCCATTCCAGCTGCAGGTCCATGCCCAGACTCAAAATCTGCTGTCTGCTGTCTGTAACATGAAAGGGCCTTAAGATACTGTTTTCTGTACTATAAATAAATATAATGCCATTTTATTAAATTGGTGGTGTCTTAATAAAAAATTTATATATACCTTTAACATGTCAGTATGTCATTGAGTTCTTAATGAAATTTCTGATTTTGTATGGGAAGTAACATGAAGTTACAGTGTTTTACATTTAGAAGTTACAGTGTTTGGAAGGCATAAAGATAAATTGGTAACCTATAACTATAAAGTAGTAAACTATGAATTTTAAGTACAAGATCAAAGGACAAGAGAAACCACAGGCATTCTGTTAGAGGAATTGCTAACATTTATATCTTTGGCCATTCTTGTTGGACATATATTGTTTTCAATCCTTTATGTAGGTAAAGTCACTGGAAATGTGTAATCAGACCTGTGTATAAATAAAAGTAACCGTCCACTGATTCTTCCAGATTCTGCTTCCCCTCACTAAAAGCCCTGTCTGCTGAGAGCCTCCAGGCCCCTCCCCTTGCACCGTGAAGCAAATGCTGGTCTCAGCTGTCTGATCCACGTAGTCATGGACACTAGGAAGGATGGCTCATGCCTTGTGGACAGTGTAGTAAGTGAGCTTTGAGTAGAACTCACTTGGGAGTAATTAAGTATGACTGAAAAGTACACGTTTGATGGTAGGAACTAAAGAATTTTCACCTAACACCAACTCCACCGACAAATGGATGTTAGGCAGTTAACCTGCCGGGGCAAGCACTGCCCTTTTGTCACCTCAGAGCATGGAGACCTGACAGCACGGCCTCCACGTAACACACCTGGATCTGGATACCAGCTTCCTGTGAGCTGTGTGACTTGGAGCAAGTATCAGAGTTCCTGCTACTTCCCTCTCCAAACAGGAAAACCAGCTAATACTCCATCAACAGCGTGTAACTATTTCCATGAGTTAATGTATTTAGACCCACAGTGACCACCATACAATGACCTGTGAGGAGACACAGGTCACTGATGAGGAAAGGGAGGAGCCACATCTGTGCTGAGCTGTATTTGAGCCCACTGTGGGATCTCCTTCCACAACTGTGGACCACAGACCCCAGGAAGCACAGGGGAGCAGGACAGAAGAGAGACCATATAAAACGTGACATGCCATCTCATTTACAGGGCTATTCAGAGAACGCACAGAGCTACAAATGAAGTGCTCACCCTCCCCATGAATCTGTGTCTATGTGTTTTTTCCTCTCTTTGAGGTGTCTGAACTGCTAATGTACTCTCCATGCCTAATTAAGTGCTGTATCTCCTGCTATAGTTTTATACAGTTGCCTACATAGGAAACGGGATTCTTGCTGATGTCTGGTACACAGATTGGTCTAGTTGGGCAACCTGTCTACAAGGGCTATAGCTGTTATTCAACCTAATATGACACTGTCAGCATGGAAACAGGGAGAGCCTGGAGTAGCCAGTGGGCTGAACTCAGTATTTGGCTGGTGATCAGTGAGGAGCCCTGGCAATGAACCCTTTGTACTGACAGGTCGACTGTTCTAAAGGGACTGACCCTACTGCTTGCACAGCAGGAAGCCCCAGGATGCATGATCACGAGAGAGCCCTTGTGGGGTCAGGACAAGTGGAAAGACATCTGGGTCTGCCTGCAAGAGTCTGAGGCTCCTCACTTTTCCGCATCCCAGCTCATGAGGTGTTCACACCCCTTGGCAATCAGGAAGGTGAGGCCCCGGCCAGGCAGAAGCCCAAGCAGTTAACCCTTCAGTAGATACAGCAGATGGATGCATGGAGGCAGTCACCATAGTGCCTGGGCAAACTGAGTATTGTCCCTAATACACCACGACTTGTTAATGTAGTGACGGCATTAAACAATGTCCACCCATCAGCACTGGTGAGGGATTGCCACATTCACTGTATCAGCCCCTTCCTCCAAGTGAGGGGTCTAAATAACGTGACATAACGTATGGCCAAACATAGCTGTCCCCCGTTGCTATGCAAACCAGAACACCACCATCAGAGGGTTAGAGAAACTGAGCACCATCTACAGATACCCTTGTTGAGCAGACAGTAATCGGGGTCTTGATGTGGATCCTGGGCAAAAGAATGTGACACTGAGTGGAGGCCCATACCTGCTATGGGGGATGATAGAAAGGAAAGAGTATTAAAGCCACAGATCACATTACCAACAGGTAAGCCATGTTGGCCAGGTAGACTAAAGTACTGTCCTGGGCTTTCATATACCAGACTAAGGACCCATGTTGAGGCACCTAATGCCATAAAGGGACGTAAGTCACAAGAGGAAGCCACTGCCCTGACTCCCACTGTGGAGCAATGTGCTGTGCTGCTGAGAACACGGAGCTCCTCACACCTGGGAGAGGGGTCATCTACAGGAATTTCCAATGGGATGTCTCACCGGGATGAGCGTGGCTTAGCACCCCAGGGTGAGGGGAACTACACAGTCTCCACTGGATCGGCTGTCCTGCTAGCTGGACCAGTGGGAAAAATCCCTGGAATAAAACACGCATCATCGAGAGAAAGTACGAGCTGGGGGGGGGGGGGTCCTGGTCTGGCATGCCCCACCCCCAGTCCCTCATGCAGTGTCCCCCACCACATGGATGGTACGCATGTCCTGGTCAGGGTCCTGAAGCTGCCAAGCCCCCTCTCCTCTCTGCTGGTGTGATCATCTGGTCACCATCTTTTTTCCCTCTGTTGCCTGGAGGACATTAAAACACATAAGGAAGCCCTTAATAAACTCACTCAGCAAGCCATGAATGTCAGCTGACAAAGCCCGTCTCCACTAAACACTGAAATGTCCTAGTGAGAAAGCTGTCTTCCAAAATAGGATGGCCCTAGACATGATTACTGCCTCAAAGGGGGGCATCTGTATCACTGTCCAAAGAGAATGTGCTCACAAATGAGTCTGCTAATGTATGCATTATCTTCATTAATTCACATGAAGACACATGTGAATGCCCTCAATGATCTGACCCCCAGCCTAGTGGACATTTATTATAAATCACTGGTTCTGATCCTGGGGCACTTGATGGGAAAAATTATTTCTTACTTTGGGAATCATTACCTTAACCTGTTTCCTCTTGCATGTGCCTGTACTGATGTTGTGCTATTTGCCTTGAATGCAGCTAGAGCCACCAAATAAGCCACCTCCATGCTACTGAAGCCCCCATGCTGACCGCTGGGGACACATCATAGAAGAGGAGGCATGTGACATTGTAAGGGTCAGGCATAAGGGGTGGAGTGCTGGAAAAGGTCATCAAGAGGACCTGATCACTGGTTGAGCAGTGAGCCAGATGCAGGCAACTGGAGGCTCCTCACCCCTCCCTGTACGTCCTGACCACCATTCCCACAGCGGGAGTCACTTCAGGGATGCAGCCTTGAGAGAGGAAGGAACTGTGAGACCACCTGGACTGAACCGCATTAAGTCTTTCCTGTAAAGTCCTAAGACTTGGCAGGCAGTGTGGAGATCTACTTGTCTAGTGGTCAACCAAGATGAACCTCGTATGTAAGTTCCCTTGCTTATTCTACCTACCACCTGCCAATCTGGGGAGGCTGCGTTTTCACAGTCTCTCCTCACCCTTTGTGTAACGGGTGGTTCATATATCACCAGGATGCCCAAGAATGCACACCAACATCTACTGCATGTGTCCTCATTGTCTGGCATCCCAAACAGCAGAGCTGCTATTTGGTACCTGGCCTCTGGGCAACCCACTTCCTCCTCCCCGTTGTCTATTGGTCCTAACAATTGTCCCAGTTTCCTGCAAACTCAGCAGTGCATCAGAAAGCATGATTTACCTGATGCTAAGGGCCTAGTGGTTTTGTATTAACAGGGATACCCAGACAATCCATTCTGTCATATATTCAGAAACATGCAAAAGCTTTACAATTATTGCAAATAATTCTCTTTAACTGTTTTAAGATCCACAAGCTACACCGTTTTATCACATTAACTGTGTTTACTCTGTCCTAGTTATGAATATGTATACATGCACTCTTTCTTCCAGCCTCTCATACCCAGTGCGCCCAATATCCCACACGTGGCTCTCCTTCTGCAGCAGATCCCAGCAACCTTGGGAGCACATTTACAATCACCTTATTTAGAAAATGTCATTTACTACAAAGTTAAAAGGATAGGATACAAGTAAGTATGCATTTGATAATTTCCTGAAAGACGCCGTTAAGATGTTGTGGTATTTGCTACTTGACTACTTCGCTACTTGGCAAGAGTGGAAAAGGTAGAATACCTGAAATCTTTAAAACTTTTTAAATGTACTGAGAACATCACAGGGACTCAAAATATTTGTGTGGTCAATTTAGAAACCACAGAATGACCCAAGTCTTTAATATAAAAAGCTGTTTATCCAGAAGATTCAAACAAAACTGTCTACATCATTATTTTCTTATCTGGAGTTACAGAGGAAAAAAATGAGCAAGGGAAATCACATTGCTCTGCAAAATATGCAAACCGACTGCAAACACACTCACCGGAATTCTCACTGGTTTGGCACGCACCATCGAGGACTTCCTGATCACCTTCCGCAGCTATATATGCCCACGTGTCAGTCTCATCTCTCGTGTTTCTCCTTTCTTTAAGTACCTGCTTGTTTTCCTTGGCTTTGTGATCTTCTGTGAAATTACAATCCAGTGGTATTTCTTCTCTCTTCTGATTATTCTCAGGAAAATCATTTTTTTCTTCTGGAGTTAATTTAAAGAAATCAAAAGCATTTCTAATTTCCTTAAATGCTGGTGAAAAAAATAAAATCAATAAGGACTAGGAATCACAAATTTCTGTTGTAATCAAAAGAAAATCTAGGTTTGTATTAAAGAAACAGGCATTTTCTTTTTTTTAATCCTCACCAATATGTTTTTATTGATTTTAGAGAGAGCAGAACGGAGAGAGAAAATAGAAACACCAATGTGAGAGAAAAACATTGATTGGTTGCCTCCTGTATGTGCCCCAACTGGGGAATGAACCCACAGTCTTTCGGTGTACAGGATGATATAATAACCAACTGAGCTGCCCAGCCAGGGCATTTAAAAAAAAAATTTTTTTTTAAGAGTGAGCAAGGGAAAGTAGGAGGTGAGGGGGAAAAACAGGGGGAGGTGGGGGGGGAGAGAGAGAGAGAGAGAGAGAGAGAGAGAGAGAGAAAGAGAGAGAGAGAGAGAGATTGATTGATTTGTTGTTCACTTACTTATGCTTTCATTGGTTGATTTTTCTATGTGCCCTGGCCTGGCATTGAGTGCACAACCTTAGTGTAATGGGACGACACTCTAACCAGTTGACCTACCCAGCTAGGGCCCAAAACAGACATACTCTTAACTTTTACTAATATCTGCCATGGTTGTAAATCATGACCAGATCAAAGCAATTAAGAGGTTTCAAGTGGCCTTTCTACTGGCTGCTCTATATTTAGAGAGGATTTCTATCCAACAGGAATCGCTCGTCCTAGTGTTGTGAACCACTCGTAGTTTCCACAAAGGCCTAATGAAGACAGAACGATCCCAGGCATGCCATCAGCCATCCCACTAGGACAACTGCCTACAACTGTATCCTGAAGCTAGTCTTGTACACAAACGATCCCCGGGGTGAGTGGGAAATGGTCGGGTACCATGCCAGCACGCTGACAGTGTACCTAGTAAAACTACCTGATGCCTGTGAAATTCCACTGGGAGAGAAAAGGGAAAAGAAGACTGGCTAAGTACTAGATCTGATATAACCCCCCAAAAGGGGCAGAACAAAACATAATTAGAAAGAACTCTATTATAAACTCTGGGTACATAGCTAGTCAGTGTTATCAGCAGAGGATACTGAAAATCAGACTCCCAGTAAATATCCTTATAAACAGAATGAGCAGTTGTTCAAGACAGTATGCTCACAGTAAAAATGTACCTGACAGTGACATGTAAGATAGTAGGGGGAAGAAAGAATTAACTACTCCAATTATACAATATTTTTAATCTTCGATCACTCCTCAAAGGAAGTAATTATAATCACTTAATGCACGATCCATCAAAACAATAACTGGTCTTTACTAGCCTCCATTCCACTGCTACTTAGTCTGAAGTCCTAGGCAAGGCAGAGAAGCAGAATCTGCTTTTAATGCTACTTCTGTTACATATAGCTTTTGGGAGAAAACTTGGAAGAACAATCGTCTTTAGGAATTACTGCTTCCATGTAAACATGTTTTCCAAGTACTGCTGGTACATAAACTAAAATACCCTCGGCGGCTTATTCAAACACTGTGATGAGGGATGCTCTATAAATTACTTGTCCCAGTAGTGCATGTGTTACGGTATATATTAACATAATCCAAAATGAATATTCAACATTAAGTTTGTGTAACTGACACAGAGCTAAAAACAATGTTTATTGTAGTTTGTCTCATCTGGTATTCACCATGAAAGAGACATTTAATTTTGTACCACAATTAACTTCCTGTTTCTAATTATTCCACCATCATAAACAAAAGCAGAGAAAACAAGGGGAGCAGGAAGAGAAAATGTTACAAACAACTGAAGCTGTTATATAATAAACTAAGATACCCCTGGCTGGTGTGGCTCAGTGGACTGAGTGCTGGCCTGAGAACTGAAAGGTTGCTGGTTCGATTCCCAGTCAGGGCACATGCCTGGGTTGCAGGCCAGGTCCCCAATAGGGGGCATTCGAGAGGCAACGGATCAATGTTTCTCTCTCTTTCTCCCTTCTCTCTCTAAAAATAAATAAATAAATAAGGCCTTTCTTTAAAAAAAAAATTAAAATAAAATAAGATAACTGGTGAAAGAAAAGCAGCCCATGGTTCTAAACTGCCCAGTGAATGAAGTTTTGAGGTGTTCCTGGAACTTCTAGTCAACAGGGTGACATAGGTAAACATGGTACTTGAATCCTCTCATAACCACATCAAAATTACAGCTACACTACAGAGCAACCATCATTCAGAACTGCCTGAAATCTAACTAACTGGAAGTCCAACAAGTACGGATTTAAAGAAGAAGCCACATCAAGATTGCTAGCAGGGGAGGAGATGCAAAATGGTCTGGTCCCGCACCCACATGTAGTGGATAAAAACTGAGAGGAATTATCTTGGCTGCAGAGGCCCCACTTGAGGAGGAAGGGGTTCCAGCCCCACACCAGGCCTCTCAGTCCAGGGTTCTACAGTCAGGAAGAGAAGTCTTTAC
>PVKM010034582.1:0-15478 GCA_004027735.1 Carollia perspicillata
TGTAAAAAGAACAGGAGTCTGTGGGTGAAAGCTCACGAACTCAAAGGAGCACAGTGGACACATCACAGGTATTGACTGGGCTCCCAAGAGCGACTATATCATTACTTGTGAGGTGGACCTCAATGCCTATGTCTAGGGTCAGGACAGTGGTGTCTGGAAGCCAACCCTGCTAATCCTGAGAATTAACCCTGTGGACCCTTTCGTCAAGTGGTTCCCAGTAAAGAACAAATTTGCTGTAGGAAATGGAGCAGGATTCATTTCTGTTTGTTACTTTAAGCCCGAAAATGTCTGGAGGATAAGCAAGCATATTAAAAAGCTAGTTTGCTCCAGGGTCCTCAGCTTGGATTGGCATCCCAATAATGTTTTGCTGGAGGCAGGATCATGTGATTTCAAATGCAGAGTGTTTTCTGCAAACATTGAAGAAGGGGTGAAAACCAGCAAGGGGCAGTGAGATGCCTTTTGGTCAGTTGATGGCAGAGTTTGGTGGCAGTGGCACGGGTGGCTGGATGCATGGCATCAGCTTCTCCACCAGTGAGAGCTGCCTGACTTGGGCCAGCTACGACAGTACCGTGTCCCTTCCTAATGCCTCAAAAAGCATGCAGGTCTCAACTCTGAAAACAGAGCTCCTGCCCCTCCCAAGCTAGGCAGTCCAAAACACAGCATCTAGCACAACACGTTTGCCATGGCAGCTTCCACCACGTGGACAAGAGGGCCACACCTAGGACCACAATAGAGCCTTGGAGATACTGCGCCAGAGTTGCACTAGTGACATCAAAGAAGCCATGACAGTTTGGGATTTCCAGACCTTAGAGCCTTGTATCTGCGACCTTCAGATAGTGTGAAGCTGAGTGAGCCTCTGAGATCCGGCATGACAAACCGACCAACTGCCCCCACAGCAGCTCCGCCATTCAGTGGAGAGCCAGCCACAAAAACCAAAACAAACACACAAACAAAAAACCCCAACCCACTGAAGACACATATCTCATAAATGTTGTGTGTCTGTGGTGGTGTTTGAATATCAGTAGTGAAAGTTGGTTTTCTAAAAGCAGCAGTGATTGTGTTTCTTTTTTCTTTTCTGTTTTTGTTTTTTCTATTTCCATTCTTGACCAAAGCTTCTCTTTTAGTAGTTTGTTATGGAAAATGGTCACACTAACTTAAAAGAAAGGGTGGTGAGATAGGTAAATTTCTTAAAAAATTAAATGAAAGTACTGAATGTATAAAAATTATTTTATCCCTGGCTGATGTGGCTCACTGGATTGAATGCTGACCTGTAAACCTAAAGGTCGCCAGTTCAATTCCCAGTCAGGGCACATGCCTGAGTTGGGGGCCAGGTCCTCAATTGGGGGTATGCGAGATACAGCCAATCAGTGTATCTCTTGCACATCGATGTTTCTCTCTCTCTTTCGCCTCTCTTCTCGCTAAAAAATAAATAAATAGAATCTAAAAATGTTTTTAAAACTACATGTCAAAAATGGAACCATAGGAGCACTAGAAAGAAAAAACAGGTGAAATCTTTTTTCTAACCGTAACTTAAAATTCAGAGGCAATAAATTACAATTGCACTAAATGTGATTATATAAAACTAAAACCTTTTTCATAGCCAAAAAACCCACTGCAAAAAAAGTCAAAAGACAGCTGACAAACTGGGAAATATCTTGAACATATATCAGATGGTGCAAAAATAGGTCTATAGTTGTGAGTACACAAAACAGAGTTTATTCTTATATTACTATTTACTAATTATTGTATTATTTTCCATACAAACAACTGTAATGTTACTTTGGCCCCACCCTGTATAAAGGGTTATTAAAACTAAAGGGACAAAGGAAAAAACTTTTGATGGAAAAATGGGAAAATTACATGAACAGTATTCACATAGATATGAAGAAAGATATATTAAATTGTTCAAAATAGTACAAAAAGAGTTCAACTCATAATTAAAGAAATAAAAATAAACAATACTAAGATACAATTTCTCACCTCACATTGGCAAGAGTTAAAAAATATGACAACATACTCTGTTGGCAAGTTAGTGGGAAAGCATGCTCTGATGTACTGCTGATGGGAATGCGAATGAATACAACTTCTGGCAAGGAATTTGGCAACATCTGATAATATCATACTCTTTTTAAAAAATATTTACTGATTTTTAGAGAGGGAAAGGGAGGGAAAAAGAGAGGGAGAGAAACGATGTGTGGTCGCCTCTTGCACGCCCCTACTAGGGACCTGGAGGCAACTCAGGCATGTGCCCCAACCGGAAATCAAACCGGCCACCCTCTGATTTGCAGGCAGGCGCTCAATCCACTGAGCCTCACCAGCCAGGGCTAATGTATTCTTACTTGCCATTTGTCCCAGCAGTCCCACTTCTTGGAACCTACCCTGCAGTTTAGACCTCCATCAACACGAAAATATACATGCATATGGTTATTCATTGCAACATTGTAATGACAAAATATTGGAAGAAACCTAAATGCCCTTATATACAAGAATGGTTGAATAAACTATGGTATACCCACATCATGGAATACTATATATCTGTAAAAATAAATAAGGAAGATCTCTAAACCAATTAGAGTGATTTCCAGCATGTATTAAGTGAAGGGAAGTGAAAAGTGCAGGTGCAAAAAGAATATCAATAATAAACTATTTTTTGTATAAGAAGGAAAAACTAAGAAAATGTGCATTTTTAAAAATTTTTTGGATAAACTGAAACTAATGAGATTGATGGCCTAAAAAAAGGGTGGATGGCAGTGTGTGGAAAGAACGGAGACAAAGGAAGTGGAGTAGAAGGGAAGATGGAGTGACTCTTTTCTCCATATGTTTTTTATACTCTGATTTTTAGAATCATGTTAATCTTTCGCCTACCCCAAAAATAAATAATTAAAGTCAACCTAAATGTGGGGAGAATCCAAAATGGACTACAAGTAGTGAGACGTGAACTTGAATGTATTGTAGATGAGTAACAACCGCACTGAGCAGGGTGGAGAAGAAAAGGACTAACCCAAGTCGCTGTGGAACTGGTGTTTTCACTCTGTACTGTAAGGCTAAAGACAAAAAGTACTATGTATAAATATTACATTATGGCTAGTAAATTTTTTCTCAAGGTCTGGATTAGCAAGTCTGACACTATTCTATGTGTTTTATAGGACTGAGCAAATGTTAGTAACTATACTGTGGATAGTGATAGGTTTCTCGCTTGGGGGAAAAGAGTTGCAATTAAGGAAAAGGGAAAGGAAAGAATGTACCTTCTGTGCTGGTAGATTAGAGGAGGGATCAGTATAATTTATGGTATAATTCGTGGTATGTGTCTCTGTCTGTCAAGAAAAGTAGATCAAGATATGTGGGTATACATACACATATTTTCTATACTACTGCTGAGAAGGCCAAGAATGTTACCCAATAGCAATGCATACACCTCATGCCCAAATTTGGTTTCTAAAAATTATTCTCCAAAAAAAAAAGAAAACCGAGTTCTTTTGAGAAATGAATGATCCCAGAGCTGGGGCAGTACAAGGTGAGGAGTCTGGAATATTTTATGATGCCAGAAGGTAAAGAAGTGTTCCAAAACGATCAGGCCGGATGGTGCAGTAACTCTCCTTTCGTGTCTGTATTTCCAAAAGGATTGAAAGCAAGATTTTAAAGAAATAGTCACACCCCTGTGTTTATGGCGACATTTTTCATTATAGCCAAGAGATGGAGGCAACCCAAATGCTCGTCAACAGATGAATGGATAAACAAAATATGGTACTAAAGATACAATTGAACTTTAATCAGCCTTAGAAAGGAAGGAAATGCTGTTACAACTGTGACGTGGATGAACCTTGAGGACATTATGCTAAACGAAATAAGCCAGTCACAAAAAGACAACTACTGTCTGATTCTACTTTTCTGAGTCATCTAAAGTAGTCAAATTTGTAGAAACAAATTAAAATGGCATTTGCCAGAGCCTCAGAGGAGGGAAAATGTGGGGATGTTGTTTAATGGGTATAGGGTTTCAGTTTTGCAATATTAAAAAGATCCGTAGATTCTTAGCACAACAATGTTAATATACTTCACACTACTGAACTGTACACTTAAGAATAGTTAAGATGGTAAATTTTGTTACGTGTTTTTTACTACAGTTAAAAAAATAACTGCAATATATGAAAAGGATACGGGAACTATCATTTGTCCCAGTGGCCAAATCTGAACAATTGGAGCAACAAAATAATGCTAGTAATGGATTAATATAGTAAATAAAAATAAAGTAAATATCCATGAGCCTATATTGATATAAATAAATAAGGGGGAAGGGGAGGAGCTCTTCCTTGTGTTATAAATTCCAATTAATAAAAGGAATGATAATTAGAAAATCATCATTTAAGAAACACCATAATGATTGTTGCAGGAAAGAAAAATTAATGGATGTTAAATTTCAAATGTACAGGTAAAGTGTTGACCAGAAGGATATTTTTATGGTCTCAAAGCATTTTCCTACAATATACTTATTAATTACAAAGCGGAAAATTTCTTTACAGTAGAGAAACCTGGCAGACGCTACCTTAACCAAGAGATCATCAGTAATAAGATGCATTGGCATCATGTGCCTTTTGATATAGTGCTCTGAGAAGAGCACAGTAGGACTTCTGTGGTATTCTTCCCCCAAATCCATAGCCTGGACTTGTTAGGACTTCAGACAAACCCCAGTTGAGGGACCCTGTATAAAATACCTGGGCCACTGTCTGTCAAAATTGTCGGGATCCCGAAGGACAAAGATTGAGGGAGACTAAAGGGACGTGACAGCTAAATGCAGTGTGAGATCTTGGAGTGGACACTGGACCAGAAAAAGGACATCAGTGGGACAAATGCTGAAATTTGAATGATGTCTGTAGATTACTTAATGGTATTGTGTCAGTGTTAATTTGCTGCTATGTAATTTACTGGGTTATGTAAGATGTAAATATTTGGTGAAGGTGTGTAAGGGAGCTCTTTGTGCCATTTTTGCCACTTTTCTGTAAGTCCGAAATTATTTCAAACTGAACAGTTAATGAAAATAATATGTAGGGATTTTAAATAAGCCCTTGATGTGCATCAACAATGTGTTCTGATGGCCAAGGAAGGAAACAAAGAAGGGAAAAGAAGGATAAATACCTAGATGAGGAATCTGCATGACTCCTTTTATTTATTTTTTAATATTTTATTTACTTACTTATTTTTAGAGAGAGGAGAAGGGAGGGAGAAAGAGAAGGCGAGAAACATTGATGTGAGAGAAACATCGGTTGGCTGCCTCTCACACACCCCTCAATGGGGGGCTGGCCCACAACCCAGGCATGTGCCCCGACCAGGAATCAAGCCAGAGATTTTTCACTTTGCAGGACGACGCTCAACCAGCTGAGCCACAACCGTCAGGGCTGCGTGTCTCCTTCTATATCTAGAGTATTGTATCAAGTTCTAGATGTCATGGTTTCAGGAAGATTTAGACAGGAAGATCAATAACACTTCAGATCATTTTATGTAAGAAGTGGTTGACCTTGGCTCACAGCTGTTGTGTGTACTTGGGAGCACGTAAGGAATGCTGAATACCTGGGCCTCACACTCAGGAAATCTTACTGGTCTGTGATGGAGTTTAGACATTACTAGTTTTAAAAGCTTCCCAGGTGATTCTAATGGGTAATCAGAGTGAGGAACCCTGTGGTTAAAGGATCTGGAATGTTTAGCCAGAAGACTCTTTAGCGCTACAAGAATCATATGGGGGAACTTGGAAATAGAAAGCTGAGTTCCACCCTCTGGGAGAATTTGGTGGATTTGGGATGATGTCTCCACATCCGTATTTTGGAAAAGCTCCCTTGTGATGTCCCTGTGCAGCCAAAATTGGGAAGAGTGGGCTGTATCAAACTTCTCAAACTTTCATGTGCTTCTGAGTCACGAGGATCCTGATAAAATACAGGTTCTGATTCATTCGGGGCTGGGGTGGAGCCTTAGAATCTGCATTTCTAATAGGCTTCTAGGTGATACTGATGCTGCCGGTCCAGGGACCACACACACGTGAGTAGTAGTAGACAGATACTCGGTGCAGAGTATTATTACACAGCAGACTCAACCACTGGGTGTGGTCGAGCAAGTGGTTTAGGGGAAGGTGTCTTCTGTCCTGAGAGTCTGAATAATGTTTAAACCTCAGAGATGCATTTATTTAGGCGATAGTGTGGTAGAAGGGTAAGAGCATTGGCTTGAGCATTAGAGGGCATCTCATGTTCATAAGTTTACTGTCTGGGTGACCCTGAACAAGTCATTTCACCTTTTTTGAGTCTCAATTTTCAATTAGCAGAAGAGATAGAATAAAATCTCCCTGGCAGATTAACGTTAGAGAAAATGTCTTTAAAGGACCCAGCATAGCTCTTCACACAGAACAGGTGTTCAGAAAAGTGGTGACTGTTAATTACCACTTATAATGCAGACGCCTCTTTTGTTGGAAGACCAGAGCTCTGATTAATGTGCATGCATGAAAGATATTGTTACGAGCCCCTAACCACTTTTGCGTAAGAGATGACTTCTGTTCAACAGCCAAAAGAAGACTATGATTACTTAAATAGAAACTGTCTAGGCCTAATAAAAAAAAAAAAACCCACTTGTTCTTGTCTGCCCCGCATGTAATGAACTTTTGCAGTCATTTTAAGTCTTGGCCCGATGAAATTTAACAAATGATTCACTGACTCAAATATTCGTTGAGCACCTGTTACTCTTAGTCCAGAACTTAGTACAACAGTTCTGAACTGTTGTAACTCGCTGCGTAGGGCATAGTTCATATCTGAGCTCCTTTGGGCTCCCTGTCCTCCTTGCCTCCTTTTCTCCTGTAGGAAACTCTCCTGCAGTGTGGGCTTCAGGTTGTGCTAATACTCTCTTAGCACCCTGTGCACCCTGTCATAGCGCTTGTCTCTCACAGCCTGCAAGCTTCTCCTCCCCTTCCTCTCTTCCCTTTTTTCTGCAAGCTTCCTGGACATAAGATTCTTTGTAGTCCCATTAACTTAGCACAGTGCCTGTGCTGGAATTATTGTTGAACCGATAGTGTTACACAGGACGCTGTGAAAGAGATCAAATCGTCTGATGTATGTGGGGGGTCAGGGAAGGCTTTCTGGGAAGGATGCTACTTGAGCTGATGCTTAAAAGGAGATGGCAGGCAAGGTCAGGGGATGAGTGGCTGGACAGTGTGGTGGATTTGGGGCACTGCACACGGTTTGGATGAGTCGAAGCATGGGTTAGGGGCACACGGGGGAGGGTAGTGAATGGAGCTGGAGAAGAGGCAAGGGCTAGCACAAGACAATTAAATGCAGCTAAGTCTGCATTTTGTCTTGAGGATAATGAGAACCCACTGAAGGATTTTAAGCAGGAATGTGTGGAAAGTGGGTTGAGCTTGATATTTGCCACAGGGAGATTAGTTAGAAGTTTTATACGTGTCAGGTGATCAGATCCCAGCTGTTACCCTTAATGCCTTTTCTGGTCTTAACTCCTCTTCCCCAGAGCAGAGTGGTTAGGTGTGGAGGAGGAGGTGCCCTTTATCCAGTCTGCCTCCTGTGGTGCATTTGCTCCGCATTGGGAGCAGACCTGGGATGAAGGTCCCATCCACGTTAGGCAGAAGGTGTAGCCACCTCTGTTCTTCTGTGGAATGAATTGGATAGCAAGAGGCCCGTAGTACATGTTTTGACCCCATTTAGTGGGTTTTGTAACAGGTCTACTATGTCCTAACTGTGAGAACATTAAAGAAGTTAAATATCCCCTCTGAACCTCACCCGCAGACTGCAGATGATACTCACCCTGTAGTGCTTTTGTGAGAGTTGAATTAGGTGATGATGAAAAGAATGACCATTTAGTAAGCATCAGTTGTGTGGCAGCCCTGTTGCAGATATATTCATTCGTCCATTAAAACGTGTAAAACACCACGAACAGTAAATAGACAAACACAACTATGAACAACTGAACCTAAAAAAACAAAAACAAAAACAAACTAAGCAAGCAACTAGAACAGGAACAGAATCACAGAAGTAGAGATCACATGGAGGGTTATCAGAGGGGAGGGGGAGGGGAAAGAATGGGGGAAGAGGTGTAGGGACTAAGAAGCATAAATGGTAGGTACAAAATAGACAGGGGGAGGGCAAGAACAGTATGGGAAATGGAGAAACTAAAGAACTTGTATGGATGACTATGGACAATGGGGGGAATGATGGTGGGAGCGGGGTGCAGGGTGGGGGGAATAAAGAGGAGAAAAAAATGGGACAACTGTAATAGCATAATCAATAAAATACGTTTAAAAAATGTATAAAACACCAAAAATAGCGTTCAGTTCATGGTAGGCACTCTATAAATATTAGATTCCTTCCCCTATCTCCTGCTGATCACTGCCCTTCCTAAAGTTTTTCAGTAGCTGATAGATTATTGCCTTAGTACTGCCTTACAGAGACCTTCATTCCCAAAAATCCACATAAGTAGTGAAGATTTAATTTAAGCTCAGGAAACAACCAGTGGGTAATTCCCAACATTGTTTTATTAAGGAAGTACTTGGGGCTTAGAAATCAACTGTATTTTAACCATATTATAATTTGATACTGTTAGCTCTTGAACTTAATTTTTAGGTTCAGGGTCTTGGTCTTCAGAAACCAGACAGAGCTGCTGCCTGTATTAGGACATCGTTCATGTGCTGTTTTAATATTCAGTGCCCATCTTCAGACCAATACTCCGAATAAACTACCACAGACAAGCTTTGTGTGGGGGACAAGGACCCATGGAGTACGTAAGGCTGCCTGAGAGTTGGGATAAGTTGTATGTCCCTGCCTGGGCCTAACAGGCTTCGGGGGATTCTGGGCCCTACCTTTGTCTGACAAGAAATGAAATGGTCCAGCCCTTCCCCCGCCGAGGCTTTCCCCGGTCTTCAGAGCACTGCTCATCACATCCTTTCTTTTTCCTTCTTTGTGAAGATTGTATGGAACTAGAACCTTTCTGACAATAAAAAGCACAGATTAAAACTAATTTAGTAGCAATCCCAAGATTGTGAGTTCAGGAGAATAAATTTTAGGTTGAGTGTGAGATGATTTCAGTTAAGTCTCATGCTGAGGATAGCAGCCATGGGAGAAGTGGTTCTGCACTTGATTTACTGTTTATTCCTGATCCCCCAAGATCAATTTTTATGACTATCACAGTCCACTGAGCATGTGGGACATGTGTGATTGTTCCTAAGAAGTGTGATGGGTTGCTGGCAGCCATGACTAGCCCGAAAAACTGACTGTGGTTCCGGGTGCTGTCCTCATACCTGGTCAACAGAGCAAAACTCAAGGAAATGGGAGTCACGGACATTGAAACACTTGTCTGTTTCTCTGTGTGTACACTGCCCCCCGAGTCAGAAGTTAGCTTATCCTCGGAGCATAGAACTAGAGAATCTTAGAACTGCTATATGTCTGACCATCTTTCTTCTTTCAGTCCCAGAGCCTCCTCCTCCCTCTGGATATAGATTGCCCACCACAGCTCAGTCTCCAGTGGTACAGGGTAGAGGTGAAGAATAATAGGCAACCTTTCCCTTATTTCCGCCTTTCATTTTCCAGCAACAGCTGCAGGCATATGTGGCCTGGGTGAACGCACAGCTGAAGAAGAGGCCAGCGGTGAAGCCTGTGCAGGACCTGCGGCAGGATCTTCGGGATGGGGTCATCCTGGCATATCTCATCGAGATCGTTGGTCAGTTGGCCCTGGACTCTGGTGCTGACATAAACCAGAACATGGTCTTCCTTATCCTTTATATGTTTTTCAGAACAGATGGCTACTTCTTTAAAATGTAGGGAAATGGAAATACAGAAGACTTAAAATACTTACCCAAGGTGAATTCATTTATTAGTCAATAAACACTGTGTGCCGGGTACTGTGTTATGTTTTGGGACTATGATGATGGGCACAGTCTGAGCTCTCAGCAGCTCCCCACTCTAGTTGGAAAGACTGGAAAGTGAAGTCATTTCCAGTCATGTACTTAGTACTCTAATAAAATAAGTGCAAACAGTAGAAGCACATGGGGGAGTTACCCAGTCCAGTTTTAGGGGTGCAGGAGTAGCTTGTCAGAAGAACTGATGTCAGAACCAAGACTGGAAAAGGAAGTGGAGGTCAGGCGAAAGGCCCCCTCTACAATACTCGCTACCATGATGCTCCATGAAAGCGCTTGTCCTTCTGAAGCCCTGGAGTTGTTGCTGGTCATTCTTACTAGATGGTACCATAACCTTATTTCAATAGCATTTGTGCACAGCTCTGTTAGTTATTTTATTTCCTTTCACCAAATGGTAATTGTTTACTGTCTTTCCTGTGTACAGTGAGCTCTTTAAGAGCTCAGGTACAGTATACTTTTTTTCTGGTTCCATAACTGTTACCCACATGCCTGATACATAATACACGAGTCAGCTGACCTTACTTACAGTCCTTGGGGGCTGTAGGGCTGCAGGAGGCGATTAGGAAGCCCAGTTTGCCACAGGCAGCCTGTCCCTCATTGGTGAAGCTCGTAGATTCATCAGAGAATTCACTGATAATGCTTATAACAGTGGTAATAGTAAGAGCAGCTGCCGTTTATTAAATACTTTCTATCTCATTTAATTTAATTTCACATAATCATCGACCCTTGAGAAATAGCTAATATTATTCCCATTTTCAGGAAACAAGTTTCCAAGAGAAGATTTATAAAATACATAAATTTATCGAACACTTAGAGTATATAAAGCATCGTGCCAAGCATGCTACTCTGATGGATGTATGACACGGGTATGATATGAGCACCACTGTCCTACTCATTGTACGAGGTTTGAAAAGACCAGGGAACTTTACAAGATCACATAACTACAAGTGGCAGAACAGTGGTACAAACCTACATCTGCTTTGATTCCAAGCTCGTTCCAGACATTGAAATTTTCACTTAATTCAATAAGTTATACTTGAAGATACAAGCAGATAAAATATCCAGAAGGTACAAAAGGATATAAAGTCAAAAGCCTTTTTTCCATCTATGTCCCTGTGCCAGTTACCTGTTCTTTCTGGAGGCAACCAGTGTTCACCGTTTTCTGCATTTCTTTCAAGAGATACTTGGTGCATATACAAGCAATATGAATACGTGTTCTTGTTTTCCTAAAACCCAAGTTTTTTGGTGCCATCTATTGTGACTTTGCCTTCTAGAAACACTCACTTCCTTCTTCCCACTCGTTCTTTATCCCGCCCTCATTAGGCTCTTGGTCGCACTATTCTACTAAAACTACTTTCCTCAAAGCCGCAACCTCTGCTTCATAAAAGCCAGTGACCAGGTGTTGGTCCTCATTTTCTTCAGCTTAGGAGAACTTGACACAATTGATCACTCCCTCCTCCTTCAAACACTTTAAAAAAATCCTCACCTAAGGATATATTCATTGATCTTAGAGAGAGGAGAGAGAGAGAGGGAGAGAAACACTGATGTGGGAGAGAAACACCGATCAGCTGCACTTCATATGCTCTCAGACTGGGGATCAAACCCCCCAACCTATTGGTTACAGGACAGTGCTCCAACCAACTGAGCCACTGTGCCAGGGCTCAAGTAATTAAAAAAAATTTTATCCTCACCTGAGGACATGCCCATTGATTTTAAAGAGAGGGAAAGAGAGAGAGGGAGAGAAGCGTCATTGTGAGAGAGAAACATTGATCAGTTGCCTCTGCCCCAACCAGGACCAAACCCACAACATAGGTGTGTGCCTTGACTAGGAATTGGACTGCGACCTTTCAGTTACAGGAGGACATCCCAACCAACTGAGCTACCAGGTTAGGGCAGGGCTCACACAATTTCTAAAATTTTTAGAGGGTTGACACTGATTAATAATAACATTATATAAGTTTCAGGTGTACAACTTTATTTTTTATTTTTCAAGTATGTTTTATTGATTATGCTATTACAGTTGTCCCATTTTTTTATCCCCTTTATTTCCCCTCTGCCCTGCAACCCCTTCCCTCCAGCATTCCCCCCACAGCCTTAGTTCATGTCCATGGGTCATACATATAAGTTCTTCGGCTTCTCCATTTCCTAGATCTTCTTAACCCACCCCTGTCTATTTTGTGCCTACTAGTTATGCTTCTTATTCCCTGCACCTCTTTCCCCATTTCCCGCCCCATCCTCACTGATAACCCTCCATGTGGTCTCCATTTCTGTGATTCTGTTCCTGTTCTAGTTGTTTGCTTAGTTTGTTTTTGTTTTAGGTTCAGTTGTTGATAGTTGTGAGTTTGTTGTCATTTTACTGTTCATGTTTTTTTGAAGATTTCATTAATTTAATTTATTTATTTTTAGAGAGAGGGGAAAGTAGGAAGAGAGGGAGAGAAACATCAATGTGGGGTTGCTTCTCACACGCCCGCTACAGGGGACCTGGCCTGCAACCCAGGCACGTGCCCTGGCTGGGAATTGAACTGGTGACCCTGTGGTTCACAGGGTGCTTGGCACTCAGTCAACTGAATCATACCAGCTGGGGCTTACAGTTCATATTTTTGATCTTCTTCTTTTTATTAGATAAGTTCCTTTAACATTTCATGTAATAAGGGCTTGGTGATGATGAACTCCTTTACCTTGAAGCACTTTATCTGGGAAGCACTTTATCTGCCCTTCTATTCTAAATGAGAGTCATCTTAGATGTAGGTCCTTGCCTTTCATGACTTGAAATACTTCTTTCCAGCCCCTTCTTGCCTGTAAGGTTTCTTTTGAGAAATCATCTGATGGCCTTATGGGAACTCTTTTGTAGGTAACTGTCTCCTTTTCTCTTAATGCTTTTAAGATTCTCTCTCTATCTTTAATCTTAGATAATGTAATTACGAAGCGTCTTGGTGTGTTCCTCCTTGGGTATAATTTCTTTGGGACTCTCTGAGCTTCCTGGACTTGCATGTCTATTTCCTTCACCAGATTAGAGAAGTTCTTCATTATTTTTTCAAATAAGTTTTCAGTTTCTTGCTTTTCCTATTCTCCTCTGCCACCCCTATAATTCGGCTGTTGGAATGTTTAAAGATGTCTCAGAGGTTCCTAACTATCTCCTCATTTTTTTGAATTCTTGTTCTTAATTCTGTTCTGAATCATTGATTTGAGTTCTGGTTTCCTTCCCTTCACTTTTGGTTCCCTGTATATTTTGCTTTATTTCACTTTGTACAGTCTTTGCTTCTTTCTTTATTTTGTGGCTGTACTCAATTATATCTGTGAACATGCTGATTACCAGTGTTTTGAACTCTGCATCTGATAGGTTATCTATCTCCTTGTTGCTTAGTTCTTTGTCTGGATTTTTTTTTAAGATTTTACTTATTTATTTTTAGAGAGAAGGGAAGGAAGGGAGAAAGAGGGAGAGTAACATCAGTGTGTGATTGCCTCTTGTGTGCCCCTTACTGGGGGTCAGTCCAGCAACCCAGTCATGTGCCCTGACTGGGAATTGAACCAATGACCCTTTGGTTCTCAGGCTAGCACTCAACCCACTGAGCCATACTAGCCAGGGCTTTTTCTGGAGTTTTGATTGGTTCTTTCATTTGGGCCATTTTTCTTTGTCTTGGCACACCAGTGTGGATGAATGTTTCTTCTTTAACTTGATTATTGGACTTCCATACAGTTCAGTTTTCTGGCAGTTCTGGTTGGTTTTTTTGTTTTAAAATTGGTTGTTTCCTTTTTTTGGTTGTGTGAGGAGGCCAATTGTATCAACTGACATCTTCCTCTTGGCTGGAATCTCAGTTGTATATCTTTGTGATAGGATATCTGTATACTCTGTCAAGCAGGGGTGTCCAACTCACATCCCAGGGACCACATGTGCCCCAGGATGACTATGAATGCAGCCTAATGCACAATTGTAAATTTACTTATAACCTTTTTTTAGTGCTTATCAGTTTTTGTTAGTGCTTGTGTATTTAATGTGTGGCCCAGGACAACTCTTATTTTTCTAGTGTGTCCAGAGAGGCCAAAAGGTTGGACGCCCTGTATGCCTATTGTGTGCCTCCCGCCTGACGTCTGGTCTCCTTTGTGCCACCATGTATTTGACTCCCTTTACCCTCTTTATCCTTTTGTCATCCCCTGTTGGAGGGCACCGCCCGCAGGGCCCTCCCTGGCCACCACTGATGAGAACAAGTCTACCGAGACATGATCTGCTTGGGGAGGAAAGGTAGCTGAACTCTCAAAGGAGAAGGGCCAGGAGCCTTTTCCTCAATGGGCTTTTATTGGGTTCAGTTTGCACTGGAATACAGGTAAAGCTCATTAATCATTATCAGGCAGTAAGGATCAAACAATAGATAACATACAAAGAACTATGAGGGCTTATTTTGAGTCAGGGTCAGATAGCTAAAGGGCCATAAAACTTTGGGGAAACAAACCCATTTCATGCTTGGACCCTGATCAGACACCAAGGGAATTCTTAGCAAAGCAGGTTTCATAGGATTTTATATATTCTTTCTTAGGCCTGATTGCCCCGGGGAACAAACCCGCCCTTTCCAGCACAGGGCTGCACCACCCTCCATCATCATTTCAGGCTTAAGTCAGGCAGGGGAAGTAAGGCAGCCAAGAGATGAGGAGACTTCTTGCAGACAGAATGAGGACTCAGGCTATGTCAGAGCCAAGGAACGAGGGTCGTTCACCCCCTTTTTCTGTAGCCCTCCAAGTCCTTCCCTGAGGGACCCTTCGTGACCATTGCCTGTCTTAGGTGGTCCCTCCCTTGAGGAATCTTACCTGTCATTGGCTAACTGGTCATGCACTGGAGGCCAAGCAGGGTGAAGTAAAAGGGGGCAGAGGTGGTGCTCCTGCCAGGGAGATAAGCTTTGTCTCCTTAGTGGCTTAGGGTTCCAAGGTCTCTCACTCAGCCTTAGCCATGGGGGGTTACAGCTTCTGAAACCAGGCAGGGCAGTTCCCACCAATCCCCCTTCCCCTCTGGTAACCACCATTCTGTTGTATGTATCTATGAGTTTGTCTGTTGCTTTTTATTTTATATTCCACATACAAGTGGAATGATATGATTTTTGTCTTTTACCTTCTGACTTATTCCACTTAGCATAATACTCTCAAGATCCATCCATGTTGTTGCAAATGGCAATAATTCATATTTTTTATGGATGAGTAGTATTCCATTGAATATGTATACCACATCTTCTTTATCCAGTTCATCAGAATGAATGGGACTACATCAAATTAAAAAACTTCTGCATGGAAAAAAAAAAACCCAAAAAGCAACAAAACAAATCAACAAAACAGAAAGACAACCAGACATTTTCTTGACCTGGTCTCCAAGACCCCGTGGACTTTGTTTTGCTCCTTCCTCACTAACTGGTGGCTCTGCTGGCTTTTCTCCTTCTTCTGGACCCTGAATTTTGAAGTTCTCTAGGTTCAGTCCTTAGCCATTGGATATTCTCTATCCCTAAGTGATCTCTTTCCAGTATATATTATATCTTTATCCTAAACTTTTCCTTGAGTTCTAGACATGAATATCAACTCCCTTTTCAGCATCTTGAAATGTCAAGC
>PVKM010034583.1:0-15503 GCA_004027735.1 Carollia perspicillata
AACAGCTCCTCTCACACTATGCTCACACCAGATTGTCAGGAGACTCAGGAAGGAGGTTCAGACTAGAGGCCAGAACATTAACAAATCTTACTGGTGATTTTTCTTGGCATAGAAATGATAAATACATCATACACGCAAGGAATCCAACAAGGTCTTGACAGATGAAGTGTGAAGAGTTGGTTTCATGCTGGAGTAATACATTGAGTTTAGGATAGACCTTTAAATCTGACTGTGCAATGATGTAAAAATGAAACTCAAATATTATATTTTAAGCTAAACTTTGCTTCTAGTACCTAGACATACAAGTCATGAATTGTTTACTCCTGTGTATCAGGTATGATTTGTGATTGTGCTAGCCAAGAACAATAGTTTGTTCCTGTTTTCTCCTCAGAATCGAAGTTGGTATTTATTGAATCTATTTATTGATTGATTTTTTAGCGACTCCATCAACCTGGCTCACACTGTTTGCCCAACACTCATGATTCTCTGAGGCCCTGTTCCACTTAACTTTCAAGCCTACCCAAGCTATTAACAGTGGTTTTTCCATGTGAAAGTCTTGTCTTGACCAATGCTTCAGATTTTTCCAAATTTTCTCAAACAACATCATCTGGCTTCAGTGGACCATATACCTCTTGCTAAGCTGCTCCAGGCCTGGTTTTAGCAGCAGCTGACCTTGGTTCATAGCTTGATCTCTCCTGGGTACATCTAAGGCCAGCACAAGTAGCAGCCACCTGCAGATTGCTTTGTAGCTTATTCTGTGTGACCACAGACAGGACTCAGGCAGTGACTGACCTTGGCCATCAGCCATCGAGGCTCAACTATAGCAGGAGGGTGTACTCAGTCCACATCATGGGTTCACTTTGAGTACCCAGCTTGGGTAATAGGGGAGGCTGTGCCACTGGACCCTACAGGACACCTGCTATATTAGGCCACTCTATCAAGCCTGGGAGACACAGCAGCTCTATCTAATACATTGAAACAAACACAGGGAGGCTGCCAAAATGAGAAGACAAAGAAGAATGGTTCAAATGAAAGAACAGAACAAAACTCCAGAAAAAGAGCTAAACAAAATGGAGACAAGCAATCTGTCAGATGCAGAATTCAAAACATTTGTTATAAGGATGCTCAAGGAACTTAGCGGGGACCTCAACAACATAAAAAAGATCTAGTCAGAAATTAAGTATAATATTAAACACTAATTTAAATAAAAACAATTTACAGGGAATCGACAGTAGAGTGGATGAAGCCAAGAATCAAATCAGTGATATGGAACACAAAGAAGCAAAAAACAACCATCGGGTTATTTATGATCACCCAGATAGGGAAGCAGCCCAAACACCCCTCAGTAGACGAATGGGTAAAACAACTATGGGACATTTACACAATGGAATACTACTCAGCCACAAAAAAAGAAGAAAATTTTACCCTTTGTTACGCCATGGACCTAGAGAACATTATGCTAAGTGAAATAAACCAGCCTGAGAAAAATCAGTATCACGTGATTCCACTCATATGTGGAATCTAATGAACAAACTGAACTAATAAGCAAAACAGAGACAGACTCATAGATGGAGAGCAGGATGATAGCTTTGGGGAAGTTAGGGGGCAGAGGGATTGAGCAACAAGGAAAAAGGACTCATGGGCATAGACAATAATGTGATTGCAGGAGAAGCAGAGTATAAGTGGGATAATTGGTAATGGAAAAATTTCAATTAAAAAAAATTTTAAAGACTTTATATAAGAGGCCTGTTCCACAAAGAGAGCCTAGAACTTTTTGCGTGAATGACCTGTGGGTATGGCAGGGAAATTGACTTGTGCTCTCCTTATCATCCCAAGAATTACTCTCCTCCGCTGGGAAGTTCCTTAGCTCAAGATAGCTTGGAAGCCCAATTGACTTGCCCTTGAGTCTCATATCTTTGACCTCCTGTACATATGTAATTAAATTTGTTTTTCTCCTGTTAATCAGTCTTATGTCAATCAAATTATCAGACCAAAGAACCTAGAAGGGCTAAAAGGGAGCTTTTCTATTGAGTTCAATCACCAACAGCAAATGATTTAATCCATCGTGCCCATACAATGAACCTCCATAAAAACTCTAAAAGACTGGGTATGAAGAGCTTCCAGGTCAGTGCACATGTGGAGGAGCTGGGGGGATGGCATGCCTGGAGAAGACACGGGAGCTCTGCCCCTTGTGTAGACACAAGGTAAGCTTACACACCTTGTGTCAATGTAAACAACATTCAAACCTGTAAGAATTTTTATAAGTTTATTTGAGTCAAACTGACTATAGTTTCCAGGAGGGGAGCTATAGTCAGCTCAATGAATGGCAGTTTTTTACCTTACTTTATGCATTACAATCAAAAGAGGCATAGGGGGTTCTATGAAATCCATTGGTGTTGAATAGGGAGGCAGGAGAAAGCAAACCAGGGGAACCTCTGTAATTGCATAAAAAGTAAAATGATAGACACATACATCTTTTACATAGTGGGTATAGGATAGTTAACAGTCAACAGTTAACACAATAACAACATAACAATAACAATGAGGAGATTTGTGGTCTCCCCTCCAGTGGAGGCTTGCACCTCGAGGGGTCTGGAAAAAGGAAATTCGGCACTCCAAAGGTATGTTATCATAGACACAAAAAAGACAATAGACCGGCTCAATTAAGGTAAAGATTGGTTTGTGAGGGAAGATTCTAACCTAGGATATGACTACCCTCCATGACCTGCTTTTAGTTAGAAAGTGTTAATTTCAGACCATCCTGTGTGGTTACTTTAGGCCTCTGAGTTTGCAAGCCCTCCACACAGGCCTCCCCTGAACTTGTCAGGTTTGGTGTGTGGCCACTTGACGTCCACACCTTCCCCTTTTTGTCATAAGTCAATCCGAAGCATGCATCGATGACCGAACTTTGGGTTGGATAATGAGGTCCAACAGTGCTGGGAAGGTCCCTCCCCAGGAAGTCTTAGTGTCAGTGATTGTCTTGCTGAACAGGGTGAACTGCTGGGGGTGGGATAAGACCATAACCGTGGAAGTCAAGGCCAAAGTTTTCTTAAATGTGAAAAATAGGTAAATGGGAGGCAGGTCTTACAGGCCTTTATTAAGAAAAACACCCCGCATCATTTCTAACCCACAAACTATCACGGTCCAGGTTTTGGTGCCTATCTCACTTTGCTCTATTGGGCATCGAGTATAGCATTTACTTACTGTTTGCGGATGCGCCACACACCTTTTCCATTTTCACAACTTGACCATGAGTTGGGTTCCTGTTTGCTATGGCCTTCCTTTCCCATTGGAAGGGCTCACGTGCTGTTACTAATCTGATTCCAGCTAGTTGTGCAATTGGAAATTGTACCCTTAAGTTGTCATTGGGGCCAAGGCTGTAAGAACACAATGTTGTAAATTACAATTACCATCTGAAATTCCAGAGGCCAGGAGGACAAGAGTTTCCATAAGGAAAAACCCTGTGCCAAAGCAGTGGTTATAGAGGGCTGTGTTTTTATACTCATCTCAGCTTTTATCTGAATTAACATAATTGGTCGTCCTTGTTGGGTTACGGGGTAAGCACATTCCCATAAGGTGGTTCTAGTGTTTATACATAAAATTCCTTACTTCGTATTCCCTTTCTACTAAATTTCTACAACTTCCCTTTTTTCCTGGTTTGTCTTTTTTAAACTTATTTAGGAGTAACTAACTTATTAGAATAAACTTCTCTTAAAAATATGCACTTCCCTTTCCTTGTTTTGCAATAGCATTTCTTCTAAATTTTAAAACAGAAACCATAAAAAGAGTATTATCGACAGTATAAAAGTTATCTTATATACCTTCAGCAATTAATAATTGGGTTATATACACAAAGTTTAAGAAAAGCCAAAAGAACAAGTATAATTATTATTATTATTCATATTAGCAGATAGGTAAAGACAATCAAGCAAATCAAATTTAACATTAATCTGTAGGTATACAGGCTTTGTTGATGTCTCGGAATAGCTGTCTATCTCTGGGGTTGGTAGTTTCTCATCTTTGAGAAGTCTTTGATCTCTGCTGTAGGTGGAAGCAAGTGTCAGAGACAGAGGTAGATGCACATTTGTGGTTAGGCACTTGATAAGGTACCTTCCAACCATGTTAGAAAGAGTCATTAATTAGTGTCTTTTCAAATAAAAAAAATCTCCTGGTTGTAACTTGTGGTCTTTGAAGTCTTCATCTCCTGGGACCACACTGTAAAATGTCACTAATTTATTATTCTCTGCAAGCTGGTTAATGAGTTCTTGTTAATAATGCAACTTTATTTTGAGTATAGTCAATTCATATGTCCCATCAACTAAATTCATAGGGCAGCTGGTGACTATTTCATAAGGAGTAAGGCTATATTTATCATAGATTTCAGATTAATGAGGAGAACTTCTAGCCAAGGAAGATTAAAAGATTCTGAAAATAGCTGAGTTTTAATCGTACCATATATACAAAGTCTGTCTGGAAAAAGTCCAACCATTGTTAATATAATGAGAACGGTTTGCGTGACATTGATGTAACCTGGCAGCCAAGGAGAGTGGACTGGAATGCACATGCATGAACAATGATGACTTCACTGTACTAGTCAGTACAGGCAGTAGATGCCATTGCATGAGCATGTGTACTGTGTGGCCAACACATTCAAAATGACTGAGCGACTAGAGCAATGAATCTGCATCAAATTTTGCATTAAGCTTGAACATTCCTCCACGGAAACTATTCAGATGATTCAGAAGGTCACAGCTATGGGCAACTGGGGATCAACATCACAACAACGTGCCTGCTTGTGCATCACCTCTCATGAGCAGTTTTTTGGCAAAATGTCAAATCCCAGGTGACGCAGCCCCACTACAGCCCACATTTGGTGCCCTGTGACTTCTGGCTTTCCTAAAGCTAGAATCACCTTAAAAGGGAAGAGATTTTACACCATCAATGAGATTCAGGAAAATATGACAGGGCAGCTGATAGTAATTGGGAGAACTGTGTGAGGTCCCAAGGTGCCTACTTTGAAGGGGGCTGAGGCATCATTGTCCTGTGTACAATGTTTCCTATAACTTGTATCTTCTTTAATAAATGTGTCTATTTTTCATATTACATGGATGAATACTTTCTGGACAGACCTCCTATGTTCTACCAATCCAGGCATCTGGGGATGCTAGACACAATGAAAATACTGTAGAATGAGATAGATATTACAAATGGATTACATTACTTAGCTAGTAAAGTGAAGCCCTCAGTCACTAACTCAGAAGGAATTCCCCAATTGGGAATTAATTTTTTTTTTTAATTTACTTACCATTAAAGCTGTTGTTCTCCTGCAAGAGAATGCCTCAACCCACACAAAATCATGGATAACACATATTTATGTTTTTGAGATGGTGGCATTAGGATAAAATCCAATGGCCATACCTCAAATAGGTCTAAAGGAAGTGGGAAATTTCCTTGGGACCCATGGAACTGTTTCCCATAGAACATTTGCTATACTCTTTCTGAGCTATAGTAACAGTAATATTATTTACTACATGAAATCATCTTTTAGGATTATAATGCTTTAGCTTATGTATGTGCTAAAATGTAGGCAATTAAGCCCCTATATCCAAAATTGGTTTCTGATTGGGTCCAAGCCATATCTGTTTGCCTGGAACAAAGGTTCTCCCTTTTGTTGCCGTGTCCCTTTTTCCTCTGCAGCTGTCCTCTGGAACCATAAGAGAGTCTTTTACTGAATTAACAGGAAGCAAGGAGCATTCCCAGGTCTGAATAATTTGGCTGTTTAATGCTGCCTGTCTGGCAGCAGCAGCAGCTGCTAAATAATCTTTTGCTTTCATGGTTGCATCTTGAGAATGTCCTGGAATTTTAATGATTGCCAATTGTTTTAATTTCTGTAGGACATCTAATAATTCTGCAACATATTTCCCATTCTCTGGGGGCTGCCATGGAAAAATCAAGGAGCCTCGTTGTTTCAACAACATTCTAAATCTGTGAGCTACACCAAAGGTATAGCTATTATCAGTATAAAAATTGGTTATTTGGCCAATTGACAAGTCAGAGTTAGAAAAGTTAATTAGGCTTGTTGGGCAGATCTTATCCAGGTAAAAAAAGAATTTGCAATTAGGTTCACCATGGAAGTTATCTGGAAGTTATCCAGATCAGTAACATCCCTGTTTATCTTCCAGTCATCTGTAAACTAAATAAAGTCAGTATGACCAAGGAGATTCCCATAAACCATCCCTAGGAGTAAGGGTGGTCAGTAAGTAAAACACAATTGTGGATATTTTCATCCTGCAAAGAAAGTAGAAAAGTTGCTGGATTAAGGCTAGGCTGTTATATCAAGTTCAAATACTGCGTTGGCCAAAGAGTTTGTTCATTTTTTCCTGTAAGATGGCTCCAGTAGCACTTAGTTGTCTTTAACTTCATTCAAAACAATTTTGTCAAATTGTATTTTGACAGGTGTCATATCAGTGTGAATCTTAAAAAGCTTACCAAAATTGGTGAATTTTTTTGTAGCCATTTTAATATTGAAGATGGAAGAAAATAAGCAACATTTTTGGAATATTATGCTTTATTATTTCAAGAAAGGTAAAAACGTAACTGAAACACAAAAAAAGATTTGTGCAGGGTATGGAGAAGGTGCTGTGACTGATCGAACATGTCAAAAGTGGTTTGGAAAGTTTTGCACTGGAGATTTCTTGGCAGGTGATGCTCCATAATCGGGTAGGCCAGATGAAGTTGATAGGGATCAAATTGAGACATTAATTGACAACAATTAACATGATACCACATGCAAGATAGCTGACATACTCAAAATATCCAAATCAAGCATTGAACATTATTTGCACCAGCTTGATTATGTCAGTCGCTTTGATGCTTGGGTTCCACATGAATTAAGAGAAAAACACCTTCTTGACTGTATTTCCACATGTAATTCTCTACTTAAACATAATGAAAATGTTCCATTTTTAAAACAAATTGTGATGGGTGATAAAGGGTGGATACTTTATAATAATGTGGAACAAAAGAGATTGTGGGGCAAAAGAAACAAACCACTACCAACAACACCAAAGGGCAGTCTTCATTCAAAGAAGGTGATGTTGTGTGTAAGGTGGGATTGGAAGGCAGTCCTCTATTATAAGATCCTTTCAGAAAACCAAGTGATTAATTCCAACAAGTACTGCTCCCAATAGACCAACTAAAACAGCACTAGATGGAAAGCATCTGGAATTAGTCAACAGAAAACACATAATCTTCCATCAGGATCATGTAAGACCGAGTGTTTCTTTGATGACCAGGCAAAAACTATTACAGCTTGGCTAGAAAGTTTGGATTTATCCACTGTATTCACCAGACATTGCACTTTGGATTTCCATTTACTTTGGTCTTTACAAAATTCTCTTAATGGGAAAAAAATTCAATTCCTGGAAGACTGCAAAAGGTACCTGGAACGATTTTCTGCTCAAAAAAACCCAAAAACTTTTGGGAAGATGACATTATGAAGCTGCCTGAAAGATGGTAGTAGGTAGTGGAACAAAATGGTGAATACATTGTTCGATAAAGTAATAGGTGAAAATGAAAAATGTGTATTTTATTTTTACTTTAAAACAGAATGAACTCCTTGGTCAACCCTATAAGATAGGTGCAGAAGGCAAGACTCAGTTGACTGACATAAGTGTTGAATATGATGAGAATTCAGTGGAGATTAAATAGAATGAGGAATATAAACAAAGGAGGGCCTGTAACTATCTTTTCTGTTTGCTTATACAACATGCCTATAACAGAGCTGGCTGTCATGCAGGGAGGGAGCCAGATGTGATGATGATCACTGTTAGCATTAAAACTTCTAGAAGAGCCCTCCCTGGCTGGTGTAGCTCAGTGGATTGAGCGCAGGCCTGCAAACCAAAGGATCACAGTTCAATTCCCAGTCAGGGCACATGCCTGGGTTGTGGGCCAGTTCCCAGCAGGGAATGCAAGAGAAGCAACCATACATTGATATTTCTCTACCTCTCTCCTTTCCTTCCCCCTCTAAAGATAAATAAAATCTTTGTAAAAAAATAAATAAACCTTCTAAAAGAATTTCCTTTATTTTCATGCATAAAAAGTTTTAAAGTTTATCATTAAGGTGTCCCAGATTGGAAGCTTTAGACAATTCCTTAGAGATGTTATAGCTTGTTTCCCTTCTGGATTTCACTGAATCGGATCAGGTCAATATGATGTTAATGACATGTAGAGGCTGGGCCATTAATAAAAATCTGGAATCCAAATGTGACAATATCCAGTCAAACCCAGGAGTCCTCTAAGCTGCTTTCTTGTTTTGGAAGAGGAGAAGATAGGATTCCTCAGAGTCTTCCAGGGTTAATTAGTAGCCCATCTTTAGATATTAGATAACCAGAGTATTTTACCTGCAGTAAACAGAACTAGAGCTTGCACTTCGATATCTTACATCCCTTTATAGTTAGCTGTTGTAACAGGTAAATTGTGTCTTTTCGGGAGTCTAGCATTTTCCTAGAGCATAAACTAAATCATCGACATATTGGATTGGAGTGGAATCTCTAGGAAATTTAGCATCATTCAAATCAGCTTTCAGTAAGATAATAGCTGGGACTCTCCATACACCCCTGAGGTATAAACATGTAAACTCCCCAGGTGAAAGCAAAGAGGTATTTCTGTCTCTGTCTGTCTTTTTCTTTTCTTTTTGAAGAAATGCTGAAAAAGGCACTGCATTAATCTATCCCTGAAAAATATTGGCAGTCCACAGAAGTAGCTGATAGTGGGTTACATGAATTTGGAGCCATAGAATGTTTCGGAATAACGATTTTATTTATAGCTATGTGATTTTGCACAAATCCTTATTCTTTCCCATTGAGTTTCTTTACTGGAAGGAAAGGAGGATTACAGGGGCTCATACATGGAATTATAAGTCCTCCTCTTTAAATAATCTTGTGCAACAGACTCAAATCTATCTCATGTATAAAGCCTGTTGGTGATTGGAAAAGGCTCGAGATTATCTCGAGATAATTTTTCTCTTGTGGAAGTTTCTTTAAAATCATTCTTTTCCTAATTGGTCCAGCATCTGACTTACTTATTTATAAATATATTTCACCCTTCTGGGAAAAGGATATGTGGGAGTCATTGGTTTCAAGAAAATCTCATCCTATCAGATGAGTTGGGGCAGATTTGATTAATAAAAATATATATTGCCCCATAATGTTCCCTAGTTGCCACGTAATCGATTCTGATTTAAACACAGATACTGTTGATTAGATATCCCTATCATCTGCACAGAAACTTTACTCTGAAGGAGGAGGCAGGTTGGTCTCAAGGTTGTGGCTTATTGTTAAGCTGAAGGAGCAGGAAACTCAGGTGGATAAGAACAGGTCAAGTAGCCCCAGTATTTACGAGGGCCTTAGTAATTTTCCTTTTTTATGCTAATTTTAATTTCTCCTAAAGTAATAGTAAGGAGAGGGGGAAACTCCACATAGCCCTCGGAGCAGCTGTATACTCGCTTCTGTTTTTCTCTTCCTAAATCCCATTTCAGCTTCCTATCGTCCTTCTTAAGGTGAACAGACTCCTCGGCAGTTTTCCTGTGAACACTGTTCAGTAGCTCCGTTGCTTTTGCTCCCAGAAATCAGTGGGTTAATTAATTGGAGTAGGCCAGAAGTGCCAGAATTACATAGTCTAACAGCTAAGTTAAATTCTTTTGTGAACCCATCAGGGTCCAGGAGAAAACTGGGAAACTTTTTAAGTAGATTGCTTAGTTCTGTTCAAGTCTAAGAAATGTACACAATCGCGGGTTCCCCTGTGCCTGAGACCAGCTAGGTCTGTAGGGAGCGGTCATGGAGGAGATACAGAGAAGGTAGAGAGGGAAGGAGGAAGGGAGGAAGAGGGTGAGTCCAGACAGGAAGCTCAGAAAGCAGACATAGTGGAGGTGCTGTAGAAGAGGGACGATGGAGTGTTGGCATTTATTGGCTTCAGAAACCTTCTGTAGTTCAGAGAGAGGCTCTAGAATTTCTTATTAATGTCTTTTAAAAAATTAAGTGTGCTCCTCCTAGATGTTTCTAATTTCTAAAGCAAGATACACTTCCCATTCATTTAATTTTAGAGCCAGCATTTTCTAATTTCATGCAAAATTTAATTTAAGCCCCCAAATACAACTGCATTTTGGCCACTCTAAATTGATATCACTTGTAGTTAAACCTTCCCATTTCTTTAAAGTACTGGCAAGTAAAGGCTTCCTACCAGGAGTAACAATGAGGGCCAGGGTCTGGGAGCTTCCAGCCTTGGAGGCACAAGTTCCCAAGTCAATTTTAGTTTTATTTTGGGATCTGGAGAGTCTGCCAAATTTCTAGGGAGATTGTGTAGTGAGTTGAAGTGTGCTGCTTTTGGGTTGAGCTTGTCAAGGCTTACAACGCCCCCAAGTTGCATCAACCCTCTTCCGTGCCTCGGTTTCTTTCCCCTGCTGTCTAACACAGCTGTGTGGACTCAGAGCACTAGGTGACCACCCTTTATATGTGCATCCCCAAATGAGTCGATGGTTTCCTTACAGTTGAGTCAGAATTCACTGTGGGACTCCTGCTTGTCAGGATGCCCCCTGACCCTGCCACAAAGGTTCTTAGTCACCTAATACCTGAGATTCAGGGAGGAGGGAGGAAGTGCCCCTTGTCTTTGGAACCAAATGAGTTCAGGCTCTCATTTCTCCAGCAAAAGGTTTTGTTCAGACTCTCAGAAAGCAATTCTAATTGAAAGCCAAAGTTAAAAGCCAGCCACCCATTGTCCCTCCAGTCCTGCCTTAGCCTGTGTCCTCTCTCAACCCTTAACCTTTGGTTCCACTTCAAGGATTTTAAAAAGACAGCTCAAATAAAATCAGGGCTTCTCACCTTAAAACAGGGGGGTCTGGAATTCCAACTGAAATTCACCCAAGTTTACTCTTTGCAGAATGAGGAGCCAGTGGGTACAGTGGGCCCTGCTGGTACTCTGCATGAGTCTGGGTCTTCAAGGTGGTCTGGGTGGGCTGCTTTGGAGTCCTGCTGATTGTGCCACATAAACATCAATGTAAGAAATGTGCGAGCCTGTACGAATTTTTATGAGTTTATTTGAGCCAAACTGACTACAATTGCCAGGAAGCAAAACCTCAACAGATTGAGAAAATGCTCCAGAAAATGGCAGTTTTGCACTTGATTTTATACGTTATAATCAAAAGAAAAGATGCCAGTGGGTTACGTGAAATCCTTTGGTGATAGATTAGGGAGGCAGGAGAGAGCAAAGCGGGGAAACCTCTGCAATGAGATAAAAAGTAAAATGATAGACACACGCTTCTTTTACACAGGTGGGTACAGGATAGTTAATAGTCAACTACTAACACAATAACAATAACAGTGAGGGGATTTGTGGTCTCAGCTTTGGTGGAGGCTTGTGCTTTGAGGAGTCCGGAAAAAGGAAATTTCACATTCTAAATGTATGTTATGGTAGACGAAAAAAGACAATAGACAGGCTCAATTACGGTAAAGATTGACTTTTGTCTGGGAAGATTCTCACCTGGGACATGACTGCTTGACATGACCTGCTTTTAGTTGGAACGTTTTAATTTCAGACCATCCTATGTGGTTACTTCGGGTTGCTGAGTTTGCAAGGACATCAGGTAGCCCTCCCCTGAGCTTGTCAGGTTTAGTGTGTGGCCCCTTTTGGCCACACATGGAAGTCCCATGCGTGTCTTCCATCTGGATATTCATCTGTATCCTTTATAAAACCCTATTATAGTAAACTGATAAACATAAGTAAATGTTTCCCTCAGTTCTGTGAGCTGCTCTCAAAAATTAGGTGAGTCCAAGGTGAGGTCATTGTTACCTAAACATTTGGCAAACTGGCTACATATAGGTAACAATCTAGGCCTGTGATTGCTGCCTGAAGTGGGGATGGGGGGCAGTCTTTTAAGACTGAACCCTTAACCTGTGGGATCTGATGCTGACTCTCAGCAGACAGTGTCAGAATTGAGTTGAATTATAGGATACCCAGCTGGTATCCAGAGAATTGCTTACTGTTGCTGCTGTGGAAACCACCTACTCACACACTGGAATTAGGGTCTAGAATACCTTTCAGCTTTCTTTAATTTTCTCTCCCAAGTTTTTTGAAGGTCTATTCTCAAAGAGGAGATTATGCTGGGTAGCCCAGAGGGGAGAGAAGAATGGCCCACGCCTTCGAAGTTGGGGGTTGGAGGATGGAAGAGAACATTTCCAAGTCCCGGGAAAGGGATAGAGGAGTGCATTCTGCTCCAGTTTCCTGGCAGTATTTTAGGGAAGGGTCAGAGTTCCAATGTGCAGGACTCTGCATTGTGTCTACAGGAATGCTGGTCCCTTAGAACTAGATTCATTGCCTGAGCTAAGAGTTCTGAGTTCAAGTGTAGCATGGGTGCAGCAGGATTCCTGCCCATCCACAACTGTGTGGGCACGGACAATGACCTCAGCAATCCAGTGCCAGCTAGACTCCAGGTTCCTCTCCCATATTCCAGGCAACTTAAAAGCTTCCTTAGAAGTTTCTTTGTAACCATAGGAAGAAAGAGAATGTGGCCCATAAAATGATTGAATTTACATTTTCCAACCAGCCTGATAGGTTAGGAGTTCAGAGGTAGGTTTAATTTTGTTAAAAAAAATAATCTGGCATTTCAGGCTCTTCATAACTCATACCTGCTATAATAGCACTTATCATGGTTTGCAATTATATATTAAGTGTTTTTATTCACTTGTCCATTGTCTTACAGACTGTAAGTTCTATGAGGGCAAGAAGATGCTCAGATAATTTCCTCAGATAAATGTTGAATCAATAAATTTTGCACATAATATGGTAAATACTAATTGTATACTTAACTTATTAATGAAGTGTACTTACCGGCTGTAAGGTGGAAAGGAACATCAGGAATAAATATTCAAAGGAATAGTCAATAAGCTTTCTGCACTTTTTAATTTCTATTTATTAGCAGCAGAAGTTTAACTGTGAAAAACCCCACCAAGTAACATCTTCAAAAATATTTCTTAAATATGTAACAATCATTCCACTGGGTGGTCTGCTGTAAATGAGCGAAAGAATGGGGTGTTGGAAAGATGGTGAACAAGGACGTGTAACAAAAATAAAAGAGAAAAAAGGAGAAGGGCAAACTAGGAAAAGAGTGCTAATATAGGGCTGAGGATGATTCCTGAGAGGTTGTCCAAGAACATTCTAGAAGAACCGAGTTAGTAGACTTAGGAAATAAACACCATAAAAAGTATGCTCAAGGCCCCCAGGATCCCCGCAGGGGCTGAGCCTTTGCCTACCTTTACTCAGGAGCAGATGGCTCATTGCATACACCAAAACCTATACCAGCTGATTCCCCTCCAGAAGACATGGCACCAGCATCTCACCGCAGCCTGGCCGGTGGGGGCCAGAGACCTGGCTGGGCCTCCATCCAATGTTCTTGTGTGTATGGCCCTCTGATGGCCAGCTTAACATCTCAAGAGTCCCTCAAAAATAACAAGATTTTGATGTATCTCTTTTGGACCATTTTAATCAGGATGTTTTAAATGACTCAAACTTACATTTTTGCTATTAAAATATCAAGTGTTTTGATTACAAAATACAAGATAATTGAACTGAAGATGAAATTCTCTCTCTCACTTCTACCATGTGATCTTCCTTTGCTGTGCCTTTAGTATATTCCTAGTTTTCTTATTAGATCACCTGGTCCTTCATAAATCCAAAGGAGAGAACTTGAAAACCAAGTAGGTTGTGAGTGTGAAACAGCCGTGCCTGTAATGACCTGAACATGTCTTAGATGCCTGAGCCATAACATCCCTGGTTCCACAAGCAGTTACAGACAAGGGACACTGGCAGATTTTGAAGCAAATAGTAGAGTGTCTAATCTTCTTTTAAAGTGAGGCCCTGGCTGGTGTAGCTCAGTGGATTGAGCGTGGGCCTACGAACCAAACAACTGCGGTTCGATTCCCAGTCAGGGCACATGCCTGGGTTGCAGGCCAGTTCCCAGCAGGGGATGCACGAGAGGCAACCCTACATTGATATTTCTCTCCCTCTCTCCTTCCCTTCCCCTCTGAAGATAAATAAATAAAATCTTTGCCCTGGCTGGTGTAGCTCAGTGGATTGGGCGCGGGCTTGGGAGGCAAAGGGTTGCCAGTTCGATTCCCAGTCAGGGCACATGCCTGGGTTGTGGGCCGGGTCCCCAGTGGGGACACATGAAAGGCAATCACACATTGATCTTTCTCCTTCCCTTCCCCTCTCTCTAAAAATAAATAAATAAAATATTAAAAAAAATAAAGTGAGGATAAAGTTGGGGACAGTAAGGCAGGCTTCCTAGAAGGGGCAGCATCTTAGCTCAAGCCAGAAAGATGAAGTGGAAGTGGTCAGGAGTAGGGTGGGAATCTGGATGGATTTATGTTTGGGGGATCAAGGTGTGAGGTCTCATCTCATTTCATTATATGCTTATCTAGACCTTACTGTATCCCATTATCTATATGAAGAGTTGATGGTACAAAGACAAAGAATAAGGATTTTCACTACTGTCAAGAAATCATGCACAAATAGGGGATTTATAATGCTCAAAACAGAAAGTTAGGGGATGTGGGATGACCACTTGGGTTGTTTATTTGTGTTTATTTATCCTGGATCTGTCAGTTGGTCTCAGTGTCACCTGCCTGGAAGTTCTGTTCTTTACAATCATTACAGCACTGAGGCAGTCAAGTGCTGAGGTTTTGCTGTGAATACAGTGAGTTATGAGCTATTTCTCTTATGGTAAAGATGGCTTTGCACAGAGTGGCTCTAAAACTAGCCATTATCCTTGTACACTCTCTGCATGGCCACGACAGAACCATGAAGAGAGGCTGTTGATGGAGAACTACAATTTCATATCTACTATTAGTAAAAAACAACTCCAGGAGTAGGGCTTTCCATCTGTTGGATCAGTAGTTCTGTCTACATAGACAGGGGAAAAAATCTTGCTTTTAATAAAAAAATCCTAAAACCTACATTTTATTTTTGATGACAACCCTAAATACTGGTAGCACATGCTGATCTATGTCTGCAAGAAGCCAGTAAGAAAGCAAGAATCATCCATCTCTAGTGTTTAAGTTCCTTATAATGGGCCTGTGAAGTCTCTCTCTTCCCAAAGAAAGCATTAACCAGCCCCCAGGACAGCACTGGTTATGGGGAAGAAAATGACATCCCCCCCACACTTGAGCATTGAAAGTAAGGACCAGGTTGGAGACAAAGGCTGCTGCTACTCAGGGGCTTGCTTTTTTTATGATTTTTATATATATATTTTATTGATTATGCCATTACAGTTCTCCCATTTCCCCCCTTCATTCCCCTCCACCCTGCACACCCCCTCCCACCCACACTCCCCCGCTTTAGTTCATGTCCATGTATCATAAGTTCTTTAGCTTCTACATTTCCCACACTACTCTTGCCCTCTCCCTGTCTATTTTCTCCCCACCGTCTATGCTACCTATTCTCTGTACCTTCTC
>PVKM010034584.1:0-15518 GCA_004027735.1 Carollia perspicillata
TGTTAGTGTTAGTGTTAGTGTTACTATTAGTGTTAGTGTTAGTGTAAGTGTTTGTTAGTGTTAGTGTTTGGTTTATGGTTTTGTTTAGGTTTAGGGTTAGGGCTAGGGTAAGGCAATGGTTATGCTAAGTATTAGGTTCAGGGTTAGTGCTAGGGTTATGCAGAGAGCTTGTTCTAGGAATAGTGTTAGGGGTGGGTTAGCTTTAGGGCGAGGGTTAGCAGTAGGGTTAGGGTAGTGGGAGTGTTAGGGTTAGGACTCATTCTAGAGCTAGGTTTAGGCTTTTGGTAGGGTTTCTGGTAGGGTTAGGGTTAGGGTTAGTGTTTCTAATAAGGATATTGATTCGGTTAAGGTTAGATTTATGGTATATCTTGGGGTAGTTCTCCCAGAATGGCTAGGGTAAGTCTCAGGTTTTGTGTTATGTTTACATTTAAGGTTAGGGTGAGGGCTGAGATAATGCCTAGTGCTAGTGGTATTGTTAGGGTTAGGTTCTGAGGTTGGGCTAGGTTAAGTGTTATGTTTCAGGCTAGAAATAGGGCTAGGGTTAGGGCTAAGGCTAGGTGTTGGGTTAGGGCTAGGTCCAGGGCTATCATTAGGGCTGGGTATATGACTAAGTCTAGAATCAGGGGTAGGGCTAGGACTATGGTAAGCTTATGGCTAGGGTTAGGGCTATGCTAGGGATAGAAAGAGGGTTAGGTCTCTGGATAGTCCTATATTCAGGGTTAGTTTTAGTGTTAGGTGTAAGGTTAGGGTGATATTTAGCATTAGTGTTACGGGTGGGTTAGAGCTACAATTAGGGTTTGTTTTAGCATTATGGCTAGGCCTAGTTACAGGACTATGTGTAGGGTTAGGGTTAGTGGGAAGGCTAGGGTTAGTGTAAGCATTACTGTTAGGGCTTGTCTTAATCTTAGGGTTAGGGTTATGGATGGGGATAGGTGTAGGGATATGGTCATGGCTAGGGCTAAGGCTAGGTCCAGGTCTAGGGCTAGGGTTAGGTTTAGCGCTCTGGATAGGGCTACATTTGCGGTTAGTCTGAGTGCTAGGTTTAGGATTAGGTTTAGTTTCGGGTTAGGGTTAGGGGTGAGGTTAACGCTTGATTTAGGGTTAGTGTTAGCGTTAGCGTTAGTGTTATGGCTGTAGCCAGGGCTATGGCTAGTGTTAGGGTTAGTGGGAGGGCTACAGTTAGGTTTAACCTTAATTTCAGGTCTATGTTAGGGTTAGGGTTAGGGGTATGGCTGGGTATAGGTTTATGTATAGGCCTAAGATTATTGTTAGGGCTAGGGTGAAGGCTAGGGTTAGGTTTATGTTTAGGGCAAGGGCTACAGCTAGGGCTATGGCTATGGCTAGGTTTAGGTAAGATTTTGGGTTAAGTCTAGGGATAGGGGTACTGCTAGGGTGAGTGTTAGGGTTAGGCTTAGGGATAGGGTTAGGTACAGGGTTAGGGTTATGGTTAGAGCTATGGCTACGGCTATGGGTAACGTTAGGTTTAGGTTTCAGATTAGGGCAAGGGTCAGGGTTAGAGGTAGGTGAGAGGTATGCTTAGTATTTGTCTTAGGGTTAGGTTTAGTGTTACGACTAGGGCTAGAGTTAGGGTTAGTGTTACACTTATGGTCAGGTCATGGTCTAGGCTTATGCTTAGTGTTAGGGTTAGGGTTACGGTTACAATTAGGGTAAGGGTTAGGGCTAGCCTTACTGATATACTAGAGCATTGGCTAGTGTGATGGATTATGTAGTGTTAGGGTTGCAGCTAGGGTTATTTCAAGGTTTAGGTTTTGGGCTAATACTATGGATATGTCGAAGAATAAGCCTAGGGTGAGCATAGGGCTTGTACTAGGGTTAGTGTTAGGTTTAGTGTTAGGGCTAGGTCTATGATTAGGGTGAGGGATAGGGTTCAGGTTAGGGTTAGAGTATTGCCAAGGTTAGGCCTAGGGTTAGGCTTAGGCTTTGGGTTAGGGTTAGGTTTAAGGTTAAAGCTTGGGTTAGTGGTAGACTTACAGCTACAGCTTGTGTGAGGCCTAGGGTAATGTTAGGGTTAATGTTAGTGTTCAAGTTAGGGTTAATTCAATGTTTAGAGTTCGGGGTAATGTTATGGATAGGCCTAAGGATAGAGCTAGTGTGAGCGTAGGGCTTCTTGTAGGGTTAGGGTAGGTGTAGCATTACGGTAGGGCTATGGCTACGGCTAGGACTAGGTTTAGGATTACTTTTCAGGTTAGGGCTTTGGTTAGGGTTAAAATTAGGGTTATGTTAGGGTTAGTTTTAGGTTTATGGCTAGGGCTGGGAAGAATTATGGTTAGGGTTAGGATTTGGGCTAGCGTTTGGTTTATATTTCGGCTAGAAATAGGGTTAGCGTTAGGTTGAGTGTTAGTGGTAGAATTCGGGTTATGGTTAGGGGTAGGGTTATGGCTAGGTTTAGTGTGAGTGTTAGGGTTTGGGTTAGGGTTTTGTCTAGAAATTGAGCTAGGTCTAGGGTTAAGTTTATGGGTATGGCTAGGGCTAGGGGTAGATTTAGGTTTAGGGCTAGGGTTACAGGTAGTGTAAGAGTTAGGGTTAGGAATAGGGCTAGGGCTATGACTAGGTTTAGGTTAGATCTACAAATGGTTTAGGCGTAGTGTTAGGTTTACGGTTAGGTTTTGGGCCATGGCTATTGCTATGGCTATGTCTATTGTAAGGGTGAAATTTCGCCTTATGGGTGGGGTTAGGATTAGAGCTAGTGTTAGTGTTAGTGTTAGTGTTAGTGTTACTATTAGTGTTAGTGTAAGTTTTTTTTAGTGTTAGTGTTTGCTTTATGGCTAGGTTTAGGTTCAGGTTTAGGGCTAGGGTAGGGCAATGATTATGCTAAGTATTAGGTTCAGGGTTAGCGCTAGTTTTATGCAGAGAGCTTGTTCTAGGGATAGTTTTAGGGGTGGGTTAATTTTAGGGCAAGGGTTAGCAGTAGGGTTAGGGTAGTGGGAGTTTTAGGGTTAGGACTCTTTCTAGAGCTGGGTTCAGGGTTATGGTAGGGTTTCTGGTAGGGTTATGGTTAGGGCTAGGGTTTCCATTATGGATATTGATACGATTAGGGATAGAGTTATGGTATGGCTTGGGCTAGCTCTCCCAGAATGGCTAGGGTCAGTCTTAGGTTTTGTGTTATGTTTACATTTAAGGTTACGGTTAAGGCTGGGATTATGCCTAGTGCTAGTGGTATTGTTAGGGTTAGGTTCTGAGTTAGGGCTAGGTTAAGTGTTACATTTTGGGCTAGAAATAGGGCTAGGGTTAGGGCTAAGGCTAGGTGTTGGGTTAGGGCTAGGTCCAGGGCTATGGTTAGGGCTGGGTAAATGACTAAGTCTAGAATCAGTGGTAAGGCTAGGACTATGGTTAGGCTTATGGCTAGGGTTTTGGCTATGCTAGGGATAGGGAGAGGGTTAGGTTTCTTTATAGTGCTATGTTCAGGATTAGTTTGAGTGTTAGGTGTAGGGTTAGGGTTAGATTTAGCATTAGCGTTAGGGGTGGGGTTAGAGCTAGTATTAGGGTCAGTATTAGCATTATGGTTAGGACTAGGGCCAGGACTATTTGTAGGGGTAGCATTAGAGGGAAGGCTAGGGTTAGGGTTAGGATTACCATTAGGTCAAGTCTTAAGCTTAGGGTTAGGGTTATGGATCGGTATAGGTGTAGGGATATGGTCATGGCGAGGGCTACAGCTAGGACTAGGCCTAGGGCTAGGGTTAGGTTTAGAGCTCTGTATAGGGCTACGTTTTCAGTTAGTCTGAGTGCTAGGTTTAGGATTAGGCTTAGTTTAGAGTTAGAGTTAGGGGTGAGGTTAAGGCTAGGGTTAGGGTTAGGGTTAGCGTTATCGTTAGTGTTATGGCTAATGCCAGGGCTATGGCTAGTGTTAGCGTTAGTGGGAGGGCTACGGTTAGGTTTAAGCTGAATTTCAGGTCTATGTTAGGGTTAGGATTAGGGTTATGGCTGGAGATAGTTTATGTATAGGCCTAAGATTATTGTTAGGGCTAGGGTGAGGGCTAGGGTTAGGTTTAGGGTTAGGGCTAGGGCTATGGCTAGGGCTATGGCTATGGCTAGGTTTAGGTAAGATTTTGGGTTAAGGCTAGGGATAGGGCTACTGCTAGGGTGAGGGTTAGGGTTAGGCTTAGGGAGAGGGTTAGGTACAGGGTTAGGGTTACATTTAGAGCTATGGCTACGGCTATGGGTAAAGTTAGGTTTAGGTTTCGGATTATGGCAGGGGTCAGGGCTAGGGTTAGGATTAGAGCTATGCTTAGTATTTGTCTTAGGGTTAGGTATAGTGTTAGGACTAAGGCTAGAGTTAGGGTTAGTGTTACACTTATGGTCAGGTCACAGTCTAGGCTTATGCTTAGGGTTAGGGTTATGGGTACGGTTACAATTAGGGTAAGGTTTAGGGCTAGCCTTAGTGATAGATCTAGAGCGATGGCGAGTGTAATGGATCGGGTAGTGTTAGGGCTGCAGTTAGGGTTATTTCAGGATTTAGGTTTTGGGATAATATTATATATATGTCGAAGAATAAGGCTAGGGTGAGCATAGAGCTTGTACTAGGGTTAGCGTTAGGTTTAGTTTTGTGGCTTGGGCTTGGATTAGGTTGAGAATTAGGGTTCGGGTTAGGGTCAGAGTATGGCCAAGTCTGGGCCTAGGGTTAGGCTTAGGCTTTGGGTTAGGGTTAGGTTTAGGGTTAAGGCTTGGGTTAGTGGAAGACTTACAGCTATAACTAGTGTCAGGGCTAGGGTATTGTTAGGGTTAGTGTTAGGGTTCAAGTTAGGGTTAATTCAAGGTTTAGGGTTCGGGGTAATGTTATGGATAGGCCTAAAGATAGAGGTAGGGTGAGCGTAGGGCTTCTAGTAGGGTTAGGGTTAGGTGTAGCGTTATGGTAGGGCTATGGCTATGGTTAGGTGTGGGTCCATGGATAGTTTTAGGGTTCGTGTTAGGGTTAGAGCTAATGTTAGGGTTAAGGTTAGAGTTAGGGCTAAGGATAGGTTTAGGGTTAGCATTAGTGTTATAGTTAGGGTTAGGCTTTGGTTAAGATTATGTCTAGGGATAAGGTTAGGGTTAGGGTTACTTTTAGGTTGGTGTAAGGGCTAGGATTCAGGCTAGGGTAAGTGCTAGGACTACGATTGGGTTTATTTTTATGGTTAGATTAAGTGTTAGAGATAGAGCTAGGGCTAGGTTTAGTGATAGGTTAGGATCCAATTAGGGTTAGAAAGATGGTTAGGTTTAGCTCTAGAGTTAGGGCTAGGGATAGGGTTTGGGTTAAGATTAGGGCTATGGCTAGTGTTAGGTTTGGGGTTACAAATAGGTTTACAGTTAGGGTTAATATAGGATAGCCTTGGTTAGGTTTAAGATTTAGGTTAGGTTTAGTGTTAGGGTTAGGATTAATGTTATGGGCAGTGTTAATGTTATGGTTTGAGCTAAGATGAGAAACATTGTTAGGTTTAGGTCGAGGGATAGTGTTACATTTCTTTATAGGGCAAGGGTGAGTGTTAGCTTTAGGTTCAGTGATAGGGCTAGGGTCAGAGTCAGTGTTAGGGCTAGTGTTAAGTTTAGGGTTAGGTTTCAAACTTGAGATAGTTTTAGGGTTAGTTTAGGTGCACGGTTAGGTTTAAGTGTAGGGGGAGTGTTAGGGTTCATTTCAGGTTCAGGGTTAGTGTTAAGGCTATTGTTAGGATTAGGGTTAACGTTAGGTTTAGGGCTATGGCCAGGGTTAATATTAGAGCTAGGGTGAGTAGTAGTGTTAGGAATAGGGTTAGGGTATGGAATAGGAGTAAGGCTAGGCCTCAGGCTAGCGTTATGTCTAGAGTTAGGGTAGGTCTAGTGGTAGTGTTAGTTTTAGGATTAGGGCTAGGGCGAGGGGTACTGCTAGGGCAAAGTTTAGGGATAAGTTTAAATTTACGGTTAAGGCTGGGGTTAGGTTTAGGTTGAATGCAAGTTTGAGCATTAGGTGTAGAGCATGGGCTATTTCTAGGGCTAGGTGTAGGTTTAATGCTAACGCTAGTGTTAATGTTAGGGTTAGTGTTAGTGCCAGTGTTAGGCTAAGTTTAATGTTAGGTTTAGGACTAGGGCTAGAGTTAGGGTTATGGTTAGGGTTAGTGTTAGGGCTAGGACTAGGGCTAGCGCTGATGTTGCACATAGAGTTATGTTTAGTGCTTTTAGGGTAGTGTTAGGGGTAGGTCTAGGGTTAGGTTTAGGTTTAGGGTTAGACATAAGTTTAGGGTTAGGGTTTGAGCTAGGGATAGAGCTTTGGTTAGATTTAGGACTTTGTATAACTTTAGGTTTAGGGTTAGCTTTAGGGTTAGGGTTAGGTCTAGTGATAGGTTCAGGTTTAGGGTAATGTTTAGGGTTACTTGTAGTTCTAGAGCTAGTGTTAGGGTTAGCTTTAGGCCTAGGGTTAGTGTTTGTGTTAGTGTTAGGTGTAGGCCTAGGGTTAGGTTAAGGGCTATCTTTAGGTTTAGGATTAGGGCTAGGTTTAACGCTAGGTTAGCATACCATTTAGGCTTAGGCTTAGGGTTAGGTCTGGGATCAAGTTTAGGGTTAGTATTATGGTTATGTTTAGTTCAAGGATTAGGGTTAGGGTTAGGGTTCGGAGTAGGGTCAGGTTTAGGATTAGGATTAGAGTTAGGGTTTTGGCTAGCGTTAGTGTTAGGGTTTGGGTTAGGGTTATTGCTAGGGGTAGGATTATTGTTATAGCTATGGTTAGGGCTCGAGTTAGGTTAGTGTGTAGGCCTAAGGGTAGCTCAACATATATGTTGAGATATACTCTTACGGCTAAATGTATGGCTATAGTTACAACTAAGGTTAGTTTCAGCCGCATGTTTAGGGCTAGATTTAGAGTTAGAGTTAAAGTTAGGGCTAGTACTAGGGCTATGGCTAGGTTTAAGGTTAATTGAGGGGTAGGGATGGATTTAGGTAAGATTTAGGGTTAGGGCTATGGCTATGGTTAGGACTAGGGTTAGGATTACGTTTCAGTTTAGGGCTTTGGTTAGGGTTAAAATTAGGATTATGTTAGCGTTAGTTTTAGGTTTATGGCTAGGGCTAGGATTAGAATTAGGGTTAGGGTTAGGATTTGGGCTAGCGTTTGGTTTATATTTTGGCTAGAAATAGGGTTAGCGTTAGGTTGAGGGTTAGTGCTAGCATTCGGATTATGGCTAGGAGTAGGATTATAGCTAGGTTTAGTGTGAGTGTTAGGGTTAGGGTTAGGGTTTTGTCTAGAAATTGAGCTAGGTCTAGGATTAAGGCTATGGGTATGGCTAGGGCAAGCGCTAGATTTAGGTTTAGGGCTAGGGTTACAGCTATGGTAAGAGTTAGGTTTAGGAATAGGGCTAGGGCTATGGTTAGGTTTAAGTTAGACCTACAAATGGTTTAGGATTAGTGTTAGGTTTACGGTTAGGTTTAGGGCTATGGCTACAGCTATGTCTAGTGTTAGGGTGAGATTACGCCCTATGGGCATGGTTAGGATTAAAGCTAGTATTAGTGTTAGTGTTAGTGTTAGTGTTAGTGTTAGTGTTAGTGTTAGTGTTAGTGTTAGTGTTAGTGTTAGTGTTACTATTAGTGTTAGTGTTTGTGTGTTTGTTAGTGTTAATGTTTGGTTTATGGTTTGGTTTAGGTTTAGGGTTAGGGCTAGGGTAAGGCAATGATTATGCTAAGTATTAGGTTCAGGGTTAGCGCTAGGGTTATGCCGAGAGCTTGTTCTAGGGACAGTGTTAGAGGTGGGTTAGTTTTAGGGTGAGGGTTAGCAGTAGGGTTAGGGTAGTGTCAGTGTTAGTGTTAGGACTCGTTCTAGAGCTAGGTTTAGGGTTATGGTAGGGTTTCTGGTAGTGTTAGGGTTAGTGTTATGGTTTCCAATATGGATATTGATATGGTTAGGGATATAGTATTGTATGGCTTTGGCTAGTTCTCCCAGAATGGCTAAGGTCAGTCTTAGGATTTGTGTTATGTTTACATTTAAGGTTAGGGTTAGGGCTGGGATTATGCCTAGCGCTAGTGGTATTGTTAGGGTTAGGTTCTGAGGTTGGGCTAGGTTAAGGGTTATGTTTCGGGCTAGAAATAGGGCTAGGGTTAGGGCTAAGGCTAGGTGTAGCGTTAGGGCTAGGTCCAGGGCTATGGTTAGGGCTGGGAATATGACTAAGTCTAGAATCAGGTGTAGGGCTAGGACTCGGTTAGGCTTATGTCTAGAGTTAGGGCTACACTAGGGATAGTGAGAGGGTCAGGTCTCTGGAAAGTGCTATGTTCAGGGTTAGTTTGAGTGTTAGGTGTAGGCTTAGGGTTAGATTTAGCATTAGCGTTAGGGGTGGGGTTAGAGCTAGGATTAAGGTCAGTTTTACCATTATGGTTAGGCCTAGGGCCAGGACTATGTGTAGAGTTAGTGTTAGGGGGAAGGCTAGGGTTAGGGTTAGGATTACCTTTAGGTCTAGACTTAAGCTTAGGGTTAGGGTTATGGATGGGGATAGGTGTAGGGATATGGTTATGTCTAGGGCTAAGGCTAGGACTAGGCCTAGGGCTAGGGTTAGGTTTAGGGCTCTGGATAGGGCTACATTTGCGGTTAGTCTGAGTGCTAGGTTTAGGATTAGGGTTAGATTAGGGTAGGGTTTATGGTGAGGTTAGGGCTAGGTTTGGGGTTGGGTTAGCTTTAGCGTTAGTGTTCTGTGTTTTGCAGGGGTATGGCTAGTGTTAGTGTTAGTGGGAGTGCTATGGTTAGGGTTAGGCTTAATTTTAGGTCTATGTTAGGTTTAGCATTAGGGTTAAGGCTGGCGATAGGTTTATGTTTAAGGCTAAGTTTTTTGTTAGGACTAGGGTGAAGGCTAGGGTTAGGTTTAGGGTTAGGGACAGGACTACGTTTAGTGCTATGGCTAGGTTTAGGTAAGACTTTGGGTTCAGGCTAGGAATAGGGGCATGGCTAGGGTGAGGCTTAGGGTTCGGCATTGGGATAATGTTATGTGTAGGGTTAGGTTTAGAGTTAGGGCTATGGCTATGACTATGGGTAAAGTTAGGTTTAGGTTTCTGATTAGGGCAGGGGTCAGGGGTAGAGTTAGGATTAGAGCTATGTTTAGTGTTTGTGTTAGGGCTAGGTTTTGGGTTAGGACTAGGGCTAGAGTTAGGTTTAGTTTTAGACTTATGGTCGAGTCATGGTCTAGGCTTATGCTTAGAGTTAGGGTTAGGTGTATGGTTATGGTTAGGGTAAGGGTTTGGATTAGCCTTAGTGATAGATCTAGAGCAATGCTTAGTGTTAGGAACACGGTACTGTTAGGGTTACAGTTAGGGTTATTTCAAGGTTTAGGTTTTGGGCTAATATTATGAATAGGTCTAAGTATAGAGCGAGGGTGTAGGTCTAAGTATAGAGCATAGGGCTTGTACTAGGGTTAGGTTTAGGCTTAGGTTTATGGCTAAGGCTAGGATTATGGTGAGGGTTAGGGTTAGCGTTAGAGTATGGCCAGGGCTAGATCTAGGGTTAGTCTTAGGCTTAGGTTTCGGGTTAGCGTTAGGGTTAAGGCTTGGGTTAGTGATAGGTTTAGGGCTACAGCTTGTGTGAGGGCTAGGCTAGTGTTAGGGTTAGTGTTAAGTTTCAAGTTAGGGTTAATTCAAGGTTTAGGGTTCAGGCTAATGTTATGGATAGGCCTAAGGATATAGCTAGGGTGAGTGTAGGGCTTGTACTAGGGTTAGGGTTAGGTGTAGGGTTACTGCTAGGGATATGGCTATGGCTAGGCTTGGGTCCATGGATAGGTTTATGGTCCGGGTTCGGGTTAGGGCTAGTGTTAGGGTTAAAGTTAGGGTTAGGGCTAAGGATCCGTTTAGGGTTAGCATTAGTGTTATAATTAGGGGTACGGCTTTGGTTAGGATTATGTTTAGGGATAAGTTTAGGATTAGGGTTACTTTTAGGTGTGTGTTAGGGCTAGGGTTCAGGTTAGAGTTAATGCTAGGACTAGGATTGGGGTTATGGTTAGGGTTGGATTTGGGGTTAGGGTTAGAGCTAGCACTCCGTTTAGTGATAGGTTAGGTTCCGAATAGGGCTAGAAATATACTTAGTTTTAGGTCTAGTGTTAGGGCTATGACTAGGGCTTGGCTTAAGATTATGGCTAGGGCTAGGGTTAGGTTTGGGATTACAAATAGGTTTACATTTAGGGTTAATATAGGATCAGCCTGGGGTACATTTAGGGTTTAGGTTAGGTTTAGGATTAGGGTTAGGATTAGTGTTATGGTTAGTGTTAATGTTATGGTTGAGCGAAACTTAAGGACAGTGTTAGGTTTAGCGTGAGGGATAGTGTTAGGTGTTTATAGGTCAAGGGTGAGTGTTAGCTCTAGGTCTAGGGCTGGGGCTAGGGTTAGGGTTAGTGTTAGTGTTAGGGCTGGTTTTAGGGTCAGGTTTTGGGCTAGTGATAGTCTTAGGGTTAGGTCTAGGAACAGGTTTAGGTTTAGGTGTAGGGGAAGTGTTAGGTTTAAGTTTAGGTTCAGGGTTAGTGTTAAGGCTATTCTTAGGGTTATGCTTAGTGTTCGGTTTAGGGCTATGGCTTGGGTTAGTATTAAAACTAGTGTGAGCAGTTGTGTTAGGGATGGTGTTAGGATATGGAATAGGTATAAGGCTAGGCCTTGATCAAGTTATGGCTAGAGATAGAGTGGGTCTTTGTTTAGGGTTGGGGCTAGGTTGAGGGGTAAGGTAGGGCAAAGTTTAGGGATAAGTTTAAATTTACAGTTAGGACTGGTGTTAGGGCTAGGTTTAATGTAATTTTTAGAGTTTGGTTTAGTTCTTGATCTAGTTCTAAGGCTAGGAGTGGGTTTAATCCTAATGCTAGTGTTAGGGTTAGGGTTATTGTTTGTGCCAGTGTTAGCCTAAGTTTAGAGATAGGTTTAGAGCTAGGGCTAGGGCTAGGGTTAGGGTTAGGGTTAGTGTTAGGACTAGGACTAGGGCTAGGCCTGGAATTTGAATTAGAGCTAGGTTTAATGTTTTTAAGTTTAGGGTTAGGGTTAGGGGTATGGCTATGTCTAGGTCTAGGGTTATACTAGGGTTAAGTTTGTATAAGGGGTAGGGTTAGGGCTAGACTAATGCTAGATTTAGAGTTTCAGAAATGATTATGGTTAGTGCTAGGTCCATGACTAGGGTTAGGGATATGTCTATTGTTTGTGTAGGGCTATGGTCATGGTTAGGGTTAGGGTTAGGGTTAGTGTTAGTGCTACCGGTTTGATTAGGATTATGTTTAGGGTCAGTGTTTGGGTTAGGGTTATGTTTAGAAGTAGAGCTATGCCTAGTGTTAGTGTTGGGTTAGAGGTGAGTCTAGGGGTATTCCTGAGGTTAGGGTAGGTTTAGGGCTAGAGGTAGGGTTAAGTTTAGTGGAGGGTATGTGCTAGGGCTAGGGTTATGTTTATGTTTATGGTTAGGATTAGTTCTAGTTCAACGGTTAGGTTAGGGGTAGTGTAATGGGAAGGCGTAGGGCTAGGTTTGTGGCCAGGTTCAGGACTAGGTGAAGGGTTAGGCCTAGGGCTAGGGCTAGGGCTAGGTGTATTGCTATTCTACGTTTAACGCTAGTGTTAGGATTAGTGTTAAGGTTAGATCTTGGGCTTAGAGTAGTGCTCGGGTTATGTATAATTTTTCGGTTAGGGTAAGGTTTAGGTCTAGGCCTAGGGATAGGGATAGGCATAGGTGTAGGTATATGGTTAGTGTAGTGCTGTGCTCAGGGGTAGGATATGGTTAGGTTTAGGGTTCTTTCCAGGGTTAGGATTAGGGTTAGGGCTTCGTTTAGGTTTTGGGTTAGGGTTTGGGGTAGGGTACTGGCTAGGGCTAGGATTCTGGTTACGGCTACTGTTAGGGCTAGGGATAGGACTATGGTTAGGTTTCGGGGTAGTCATAGCGATAAGGCTATGGTTATAAGTAGAGTTAGGGTTAGGGCTAGAGGTAGGGTTAGGGTTATGGCTATGGACAAGGCTATGGTTAGGGTTCAGTATAGGGTTAGGTGTAGGATTAGGATTATGTTTAGATTTAGGAGTAGGGTTAGGGCTTGCAGTTTGGTTTTTGCTAGGGTTTGTGTTAGAGCTGCTATTAGGGTTAGGATTAGAACTTTAGCTAGGACTAGTATTAGGAATATGGCTATGGCTAGTGTTAGAGTTAGAGCTAGGGCTAGGGCTAGTTCTAGGGCTAGGTTTAGGGATAGTTCTAGGGCTAGGGTTAGAGATCATGCTAGGGTTATATCTTGGGTAATGGTTAGGGTTAAAGTTAGGATTACAGTTAGGGTTAGTTCAGGTTTTAGTGTTCAGGCTAGAGTTATGGCTAGGACAATGGCTAGAGCTGGGGTTAGGCCTAGGTTTAGGACAAGAGATAGTGTTAGGGCTAGGACTAGGGCTAGGTATAGGTTTAGATTTAGGTTTAATGTTAGGGTAAGTATAAGGGCTAGGGTTAGGGTTAAGATTAGGGCTAGGGATAGGTTTAGGGCTAAGCTGAGACTTAAGTGTAAGGTTAGGGTTTTGTCTAGGGCTAGATCTTGGGTTAGGTTTAGGGCTCGGGATAAATTTAGGGTTAGGGTTACATCTAGGGTTAGTGTTGGGTCTAGGGATAGGTTTAGAGTTAGGGTTAGGTGCAGGGCTAGAGCCAGGGTAGGGTTAGATTTTTGGGCTAGTTTTAGGGTTTAGATTAGATCTAGGTTAAGGATTAGGGTTACTGTTAGGGGTAGGATTTGGGTTAGGTTAAGGGCTATCTTTAGGGTTAGGTTTAGGGCTAGGTTTAGCGTTAGTTTAGCGTTACGTTTAGAATTAGGCTTAGGCTTAGGGGTACGTCTAGGGTCAAGTTTAGGTTTAGTATTATGGTTATGTTTACTTAAAGGATGGGTTAGGGTTCGGGTATGATATAGAGTTAGGGTTAGGGTTAGAATTAGGTTTAGAGTTTGGGTTAGCATTACTGTTAGGATTTGGGTTAAGGTTATGGCTAGGGACAGGATTATTGTTAGGAATATGGTTAGGGTTCGAGTTAGGTTTTTGTCTAGACCTAGGACCAGGGCAACTGCTTGGTTTAGAGATACTGTTAGGGCTTAATGTATGGCTGGCTACAGGTACGACTAAGGTTATTTTCAGGGCTCGGTTTAGGGCTAGATTTAAAGTTAGATTTAAGGTTAGGGCTAGGACTAGGGATATGGCTAGGGTTAGGGTTACTTTTAGGGGCAGGGATTGATTTAAGGTTAGGGTAAGTGTTAGGGCTATGGCTATGGCTAGGACTAGGGTTAGGATTACATTTCAGATGAGGGCTTGGGTTAGGATTAGGGTTAGGGTTAGCGTTAGGTTTAGCTTTAGGCTTAGAGCTAAGGCTAGGATTAGAATTAGGGTTAGGGTTAGGATTTGGGCTATGGTTTGGTTTTGGTTTTGGCTAGAAATAAAATAAGAGTTTGGTTGAGGATTAGTGCTAAGTTTAGGGTTCTGGCTAGGGATAGGGTTGTGGCTAGGTTAAGTGTGAGTTTTAGGCTTAGTGTTTGGTCTAGAAATAGAGCTAGGTCTAGGGTTAAGGCTACGGCAAGGGCTAGGACTATGGCTAGTTTTAAGTTTAGGTGTAGGTTTACAGCTAGTGTAAGAGTTAGGGTTAGGAATAGGGCTAGGGCTAGGTTATCTTAGACCTAGGGATGTGGTAGGATTAGTGTTAGGTTTACGGTTAGGTTTAGGGCCACGGCTACAGCTATGTCTAGTGTTAGGGTGGGATTTAGGCTTAGGGTTATGATTAGGATTATAGTTATTGTTATTCTTATTGTTATTGTTATTGTTAGTGTTAGTGTTAGTGTTTGGTTTAGGGTTAGGTTTAGGTTTTGGGTTAGAGCTAGGGTAAGGCCATGGTTATGGTAATTATTAGGTTCTGTCTTAGCGCTAGGGTTATGGATAGGGCTTCTCCTAGGGCTAGTTTGAGGGGTGGGGTAGTGTTAGGGCGATGTTTAGCATTAGGGTTAGGGTTCTTGTGAGAGTTAGGGTTAGTGTAGTTCTAGAACTAGGTTTAGGATTATGGTAAGGTTACTGGTAGGGCTAGGGTTAGGGTTAGTGTTAGGGTTTGCAATACGGATATTGATACGATTAAGGTTAGAGTTTTGGTAGGGCTTGGGCTAGCTCTACCCCAATGGCTAGGGTCAGCCTTAGGTTTTGGGTTATGTTCACATTTAGGATTAGGGTTAGGGCTTGTGTTATGCTAAGCGCTAGTGTTATTTTTAGGGTTAGGTTTAGAGGTTTTGCTTGGTTTAGGGTTAGGTTTCGGGCTAGAAATAGGGCTAGGGTTAGGGCTAAGGCTTGGCCTAGGATTAGGGCTAGGTCCAGGGCTATGTTTAGGGCAGGGGCTATGACTAAGGGTAGAATTAGGGGTAAGGCTAGGACTACGGCTTGTCTTATGGCTGGAGTTAGGGCTATGCTTGGGCTAGGGTTAGGGTTAGGTCTATGGATAGTGCTATCTTTAGGGTTAGTTTGAGTGTTAGGTTTAGGCTTAGGGTTAGATTTAACATGAGGGTTAGGTGTAGGGTTAGGGCTAGGATTAGGGTTAGTTTTAGCATTATGGTTAGGCCTAGGGCTAGGACTATGTCTATGGTTAGGCTTAGTGGGAGGGCCAGGGTTAGGGTCATGATTACCTTTAGGTCTAGTCTTAGGCTTAGGATAGGGTTATGGATGTGGATGGGGTAGGGATATGGTTATGTCTAGGGCTAATGTTAGGGCTATGGCTAGGGCTGGGGTTAGATTTAGAGCTCTGGATAGGGCTACATTTGAGGTTAGTATGAGTGTTAGGTTTAGGATTGGTTAGATTAGTGTTAGAGTTAGTGCTGAGGTTAGGGCTAGGGTTAGGGTTAGGATAGAGCTATGTAGAGAAGTATTGTTAGGGATAGGGTTAGGGTATGGAATAGGACTAACGCTAGGCCTTGGGCTAGGGTTATGCCAAGAGTTAGGGTAGGTCTAATTTTAGGGTTACTTTTATGGTTAGGGCTAGGGCAAAGGTTGCAGCTAGGGAAATTTTTAGGGATAAGTTTAAATTTATGGTTCAGGCTAGGGTTAGGGCTAGTTTTAATGTAAGTTTTAGGGTTAGGTTTAGAGCTTGGGCTATTTCTAAGGCTAGGGGTAACTTTAATGCTAACACTAGTGTTAAGGTTAGGATTAGTGGTAGTGCCAGTGTTAGGCTAAATTTAGAGATAGTTTTAGGGCTAGGGCTAGGGCTAATTTTAGGTTTAGGGCTAGGATTACAGCTAGGGTTAGAGTTAGGGTTAAGTATATGTCTCGGGCCACGGCTGGTTTACATTAGACCTAGGTATTGGTTAGGATTAGTGTTAGGTTTATGGTAGGTAAGGGCCATGGCTATGGCTACAGCTAGTGTTAGGTTGAGATTTAGGCTGAGGGGTATAGTTAGGATAAGAGGTAGTGTTAGTGTTTGTGTTTGTTAGTTTTTGAGTTTGAATCATGTTTATGTTTAGTTTTAGGATTCGGGCTAGGGTAATGTCTTGTTTTGCTAAGTATTAGGGTCAGGATCAGCCCTAGGTTTATGGAGAGAGCTTGTTCTAGGGCTAGTGTGAGGGGTGGGTTAATGTTAGGGC
>PVKM010034585.1:0-15519 GCA_004027735.1 Carollia perspicillata
AAAAAGTCAGCCACTACTCTAATGTGTGAGCCTTTGAATCCCGTTTTCCGTGGGATCATCAACACCCGTCAGTCACCCTCTAAAATTACTCCCCGGAGACATTTGTCTGGGAGGCTGCAGCTCCTCTTTCCCCTCTCCTGACCGCATTATCTCTTCCCACAGCGACCTGTGCACAGCTTCGTCGGAGTTCTTCACTACTCGTGTCTGGTGAGTGCCTTAGGAGGCAGGACTGACTGTGTTTGAAGCAGGTAGAACTGGCTTCAGAGCAAAGCTTAAGAAATGCAAACGTAATGAGGAATTAAATTCATAATTGTTTAATAAAGTTTGTTTTAAATTTTAACGATAAATGGAGGGAGGGCGGGGGAGTCTAAAGACACCAGTAATTAATGAGTTTAACATTAAGTACATGTTGGGAGACAACTCTATGAATCTCTTTTGCTTTTGTCCTGGTCTATTGTGATGGTGAATTTAATGTCAACTGGACTGATTCATGGTACCTAGCTTTCTGTCAAACACTAGTCTGGATGATGCTGTAAAAAAAATTTTTTTATGTGATTAGCAGTTATAACAGTAGACTGTGAGTAAAGCAGATTATCCTCCATACTGTGGGTGGGCCTCACCCAATCAGTTGAAGGACCTCAGAGAAAAGACTGATTTCCCCAAGGAGAAGGGAATGCTGCCTCCAAACTTGAATGGCACCATTAACATCTCCCCGGCTCTCCAGTCTGCCCTGTTGATTTTTCAATTTTGGACTTGGTAGCCCTCAAAGTCACTCTTTCTCTCTCTTGATACACACACACACACACATATGTATATATGTATATACACACACACATAGTAACTATGTAGATACATATATCCTTTGGGTTCTGTATGGAGAACACTGATTAATACAGCTATTTTTCAAGGATGTATGTATAGGGACACGCTTTGGAAGATTGAGGTAGTTGTCTCCTTCCAAAGAAAAAGGCAGGCTTGTGGCTGTCCAGTATGTTAAAGATTGTCTCCCTCTGGGGCCAAGGCTGGGCACTTTGGCTTGGTATACATTATAAAAGACTGAGATTTTCTAAGCTTATGGTTCCACAGCTATGAAACAAACCCCTTGCATGTGCGGCAGGCTAATGGGACTTGGGAAGCAAGGGTAACTGAAGGGAATATGAAGTTCCTGCTGCTGGCCGTGCTGTGCTGTAAACGATAAAGTCCTTTGTCTCTGACCCAGTACTTTCTACCATTGTCCATGAAACTGTTAGCTTGGAAATCCAGTAAAATCATACACAGCTTTTTATAGTATCTATCTATGGTCCTAGCTCAATACTGATTTTTACTACATATTTGTTGAATTAATTAGTAAACACTGTAGTGTCCTTCACATCACTGCACTTCAATACACAGAGGCAATTTTCATTATCTCTTCAGGTCTCCAGGCTATTCATTTCTAGCTCCCTCCCTCAAAAAAATTTTTTTATTGAAAACAAATTCAAGTTCCTTTAAGCTTGGTTGCTGTTTTTTGTTTTTGTTTTTTTAATTTACTGATTGATTTTGGAGAGAGAGAAACATCAGTCTGTTGTTCCACCTATCTATACATTGATTGATTATTGTATGTGTCCTGACTGGGGATCGAACCCACAACCTTGGGGTATGGGGATGATGCTCATACCTCAAGGTACGTTCCTTCCAGGAAGGGATCAATCATCTTCCTTTTAAATATTGTAAGGTAGCTGCTGTTTATTGACCATACCCTGTATCACCAGAAAAAAAAATGTTAGGACCACATTGCTGGTATTACTAATGTATAAGCTCCAAAAGCAACAGAGATTTTTGTCATTTTCATTCTAGACTCTGCCCCCCGTGCCTAGAGAAGTGCCTGAAACTAGGTGGCGCTCAATAACTATTTATTGAACAAATGGTCAGGGCCTGTAATTGATCACATGTAGAGGTAGGCGGTAGTGAATGGGAAGCAAGGAAGAAGCATGAACCCTCAGTTTGGCAAAAGCTGGTGCAGTTTATTAACATGGACAACACAGAGGAGAAGCAGATTTGGGAGAGGAAATACATTTGCTTTTAAACATGTTGGGTTTTAGACACCCATAAAAATAGGCAAATAAAGGTGCTGAGTAGGCAATTGCATAGAAAGATGTAAAGCTGAGAAGTGACACCATCTGCAGACAGACATTTGGAATTTATTGGCTCCTAAAATTGATTATCTAGAAGTTTGGGGGTTAGTGAGCTTAGTGCAGGGGAGCAGCATGTAGAAACATGCACAGAAAGGTCCGGAGTTGAGCCTTTGGAAGCCGGGGGACTTTGGGAAGGGTGGAACCAGGGCATGGCTATTGGCCGGAGGAGTGTCTTGTGCTCTGGGTGGTGACCAGGGAAAACAGGGATGTGAGATGGCATGGATGGAGATGTGACAGCCTGTGGGGGAGTTTGGGCTCACAGCTCTAACAGGATTCGGTTATAGCCTGAAAGAAGGGCTCAGTGGCTCTGACAAGAGATGCAATACTCCCTCTATTCATGGTCAGCTGTTGAGGGCGGCTGCAGAGCATCTGCAGGAGCTGGTAACCAGGAGCAAGTCAGCACCCGCCCTGTGGACACTGACTCAGTAGTGGAGGGTGGGCGTGTTCAGTCTGCTTTTCTACATCGGGGGGGCAGGGTCCGTGTTCTTGAAGGTCTGATTACTGGTAAACAAGGTCTCTTGTTCACCAGTGATTCAACCAAGACTGCCACTTCCCCCAGCCCCCCCAGCACCTGGAGGGTCTCGGCAACCATCCTTTCCTGCCTATCTGGTTACCGGAACATCCTCACCTTCCCTACCATGTCCTCCCTCTCTGTTCCTCCGTCTTCCGTCTTGTTCTCTTTCCATCTGTTCTCCATGCTGTGGCCAAAGTGATTATCCTTAAGTGAAAATCCGATCACATTAGTCTCTGCTTAGAACCTTGTGGTGCCCTCTCCCCCTACTCTGCCCTGACCTCTGGACAAACTAAATTCTGAAACTCCAGAAGGTGGCTTATAAGGCCCTTTACAGTCTCAGTACTCAGCATTCTTTGTTGCTGCCAAGAAAAACCAATTCTTGCCAACTTAAGCCAAAAAGGATATTTTTTAAAAGCTATCAGGTAACTGAGAATTGTCAGAAAGACTAAGGGAAGGGAACAAAGCTTGGGAAAAACAACCGAAGGTCTGGGAGGTAAGGCACAGCGCAAATTGTGCTACAGGGACAGTCTGCCTAACTTAAAGAAGACTCATCCTCCTGTCTGCTCAAGACTCAAGGAGTTACCATCCTGTGGTATTTTTCACTTGCACAGTCAGGAAAACCCTGAGCTAGCCAGGACAAGTTGGTCACCCTACTTAGTCTGCTTCTATAGGCATCAGCTATCTTGATACCTTGATACCTGCCAACCTCTTGACACCTGCCATGTCACCATTGGACACTCGTTACACAACTGCCCTCTGTTGCCTCTGGCACTTTCTATCTTACCTGTAGGCTCTGGGTTCCATCATAGGCATCCTGACCTTCATGCCTCTCCCTCCTGAGCCAGAGTCCCAGAGCTGAGCATGAGCCAGTCAAATGCCATGTTCTAGCTTTCAGGGAGCTCAAAGAGAGGGTGTCTGCTTCCCTAAACTTCCTCCCACCTTTTGAGGGATCCTCCTAAAGTGCAAAGGCTGTTCAGCTGTTGGGCAGCCCAAAATGACAAGTGTCTGTGACCCCTCACTTCCTTTGCCCTGCTCACCTGCCCATTATGCCCTAGCCACATTTCTTTCAAGTTTCTGGAAGGCACCCTGACCTTGCTCACCCTTGACCTTCACTCATGCTCGTCTCTCTTCCTGAAATGGTCTTTCCTTTTGTTCTGTTAGTCTGGCCACCCCTGTTGAAGGCTTTCCCTAGTTCCCTAACTCCTGGTGCATTAGTTTACTAGGACTACCATAACAAAATACTACAGACTAGGGGGCTTCAACAACAGAAATTTATTTTCTCACAGTTCTAGAGGTTGGAAGTCTGAGATCAAGGTGTTGGCAGGGTTGGTTTCCTCTGAGGTCTCTCTCCTTGATTTGTAGATGGCCCCTTGCTTGTTGCCTCTTTACATATTAGTCGCTCCATACATGGACACCCTGGTGTCTCTCTGTGTGTCTTAATCTGCTCTTTTTATAAGGTCACACATTAGATTGGATTAAGGCCCACCCTAAGGGCCTCATTTTAACTTAATCTCCTCTTTCAAGGCCCCATCTTTAAATAGTCACATTCTGAGGTCCTGGGGGTTAGGGCTTCAACAGGTGAATTTTGGGGGATATGATTCAGTTCATAACACCTGGTTTGTATTAGGTCCTGAGAATTCCTATAGCATGTAAGGCAACTGTTACAGCGTGTAATGCAATTGTATAGTTAGTATGTATTCATACAAGTTTACCCAAGTAGTCTACATAGATTCCCACCTCATGGGAAAACTTGGTTTATATAATAAGCAATTTATTAGGTACTATGAAAACCTGTCACCTATTCTGCCCAGAAAAATACCATGAAATGCTGTGATTGCCCATTAAATATTTACAATGAGCAATATTAAAATTATCAAGACCCTTTTGTACCCTAGAAGTTAGAAGCAAATGTGACTGAAAATGCAGGTAGAAAAAAATGTTTTTTTTTGTCTTTGAAATAACCTTGACTGTCTCTTTCCTGGGGCTAATGACATACCCAGTGAAACTTACAATCCTTTTTACACTTGTTAGGATAATCGTCACTCAATGTCGTGAAAAGGGCATCACTGAAGTTTCAGACCCTCTGTTTCTGTTACTGTTAGTGTGACATGGCAGCAACCCATGCTCCTGCCTGAGTGTTTTATTGAGGACGGCCTTTGTTTTGAAATGTGCAATAAAAAGAATGATTAGACTCAATTTTGCATATTCAGCATTAAATGTAGTGGACTCTTTCCCTTCAGAGCCGATGGAATGACATTCAGATTCCTGAATGTGAAAAACGCTCTTTTTCCAAACGGGCTCAAATCAAGTCCAGAGAAAACGTCCTCATGGCCTCTGGGGAGAATCCTTGGACTGTAAATCATGGATAGAGAGTATACTCACGGTTTAGCTCAATTCTCACACTTCGTGGTCAAGGTCGATTAGATTCCTTACTTGCAAGTTACAAATTAACTTAGACTGCCAATAATTACAATCTGTGCCAGAATAAATGGATATTGGACTGTAAATCACCCTAACGAAAATGTCCTACCTCTATCCACACCACAAAACACACAGTCATTAACAACTTGAAATGAATATGCAATATGCCAGGAGGCATGAGGTATTTCAGGTTGTGCCCACACTATTGCAGGCCCCTTTGTTTATTTCATGTGGTAGCATATGAAAGAAATAAAGCACAGTGTAAGGAATTCTAATACATAACTAGGAAATGCTAAAGTCCAGCCATTAGTTTTATAGCTTATTGTTTGCTAAAGAGGTCAAATACATAATGACTAAGCATTACCATGACTTTTAAAGAGTGGAAAAGGCAAGCTCTTGGTGTTAACACAACTCAACTGGATGGTGCGCTTAAAAATAAAATTAATGATATAGGCTACAACATCACCCAAGTAGGGTAGTCACACAGTCAGTACAAAACATTCTGCTGCTTTTCCCTTTGCTTTCTATTTTGAATCTTTTTTTTTTGTCCTGGTTCATTCTTGACATTTTAAATCTAGTTCTAAAATGCTATAATCAGCCCTTGCCTGGTGGCTCAGTTGGTTGGGGCATTGCCCCATGCAGCAAAAGCTGGCAGGTTCAATCTCCAGTTGTGGTGTGCCCTAGAGGTGACTGATAGATGTCTCTCTCTCTCTCTCTCTCTCTCTCTCTCTCACACACACACACACACACACACACACACAGATGCTTCTCTTTCTCTCTCTCTTTTCCCTCCCACTTGCTCTAAAAATTGATAATGTATCTTCAGGTAAAGATTTTTAAAAAAATTTTAAATGCCACAACCATCTCCTAACTTTATTGGTACCAAAGATTCTTAACATAGACAACAAATAAGAGCCCGATAATTCAGCTGATTTGTGTAAGTGTCTAGAATTATCCACGTGTTTATCATAACTCTTCAGTTTTCTTTTGAATTTTCCATCCCAAATGATAGTCGTTCAGTAAAAAACATGCCTTAGTAAACTGAGGATTTCAGAGGGATCCCTGAGAATTGTGTTAAGTTTACCACTTTCTAGGTATAAGCAAAATTTCAGTTTCTAGTCTCATCAGTTTTGCCATGAATTTGCAGGCATTTAGACAATCTGCATCCAAAGTGGTGTACATGAGGTCCTCCCCTGTCATTCTAAATGTATTATCTTCTGTTAAGGAGAAATAAGACCCTGGGAACAAATGTTAGGTACTCAAGCAAGGATCCTGATCCAGGTCTGGGATGGGGTGCTGGGAACTGGGTCTGTGTCAGAAAAACAGAATCTCAAAGTTCTGGAGCTTGGAGGGAACTTCCCGACTACTAATATACATCTTAGTAGAGGTTCCAAAGTAAGATTCCCATTTCCGCACATCTTTCACTTTAAAAACCTGCAGAGTGGTCCAGATGTAAGGTCATAAACTTGTACTCAGGGTGGAAGGGGATGGCTGATTAAAACTGGGGAGTGGGGAAGGGGGACAAAGAAAAGTGGGAAAACACTAATAAATGTTCGATTACCTTTAACAGCTGGAAACTGGTAAAAAGGCAGCTGTGGTACATTGTAAACGCTGCCCTGGTGCTTGGAGCAAACCAGGGACCCTAGGAAAGGGTTTCTTGGGGAATCAGCCCACTTTGGCCCTTTCATGAGCTTCACACACGGCGCTGCTGTTCCAGCCACAACTTTCATGCTGCTCCAAAGCTCACTCTGAAATGGCCATTTGTGCGGTGTGTGTGCAAAGTAAACGCCCGTCGCTTTGGCCTTTCTTTCCCTGCTTTCAGAACAGCTTGCTTGTAAAAAGCCTCATTCACTACAACATGTCAGTTTTTTCTACTCGCCTAAAATGTAATTAAATCAGCTTCATAATAACAGATGTGAATTTAGCATTTGAACTTGAAAGTAGGACCAGTGAAGACTGCAGTGTGGTTTGGAAAAAAACCCAGTAACTTTTCTTCAATCCAAAGTAAACACCTGCTCATGCATCATCCAGTCACAAAAAACTCAGAATGCTCAAATACCCAAAACTCTTAGTGTATTGTACAAAGCTACACGATAACACAGAGAAATTAGGTGCATTATACTGTCAGCATGAAATATTTTTATTCATCTGTGTCAGCTACACGTCGTGTCTAACTGTAATGTATTCATTCATTCATTCATTCATTCATTCATTCATTCATTCATTCATTCATTTGTAGAGTGTCAGAAAAGGATAAGCCAGAAATATGGCTTTCCTGGCAGAAAGAAGAATGTGCCTAAGCTGCACTATCTACAGTGGTAACCATTAGCTACAGGCAGCTATTTGAAATGGAATTTAAATGAATTCAAATTAAAAAATCCAATTCCTTGGTCTCACTAGACACCTTCCTAGTGCTCGATAGCCACACACGACCAGTGACTACTGTGGTGGAGAGGACACATACAGAACGTTTCCATTACCACGGGAAGTTCTACCGGACAGGGGTGGGAGGGTGGAGAGAATATTAAAATAATCTGCTTAAAAACAACTTTGAATAAACTACATTTGTTTGTAAGCCCCAAAGCATGGTCAAAGAACCATTAGTGACCTCATAGTAATTTTGAAAGGTGTGTGAGGTGAACTTTTCTGAATATCTATGATAATACAATACACAATGTTGGGGGTTGAATTAATGTTATATTAATGTGCTTCAAAATTTTGCTTATGAAGAACCTGAAGTCACTTCACTGAAATATTGGTAATCTTCCCTTTCATTTGGTTTCTGATTGGGAAAAGTGGGAGTGGTTTGGGAAGATAAAAGCTTTTGTCTTTTTGTGGTGGTTTCTACATAGAAATGTTTAACTGTGCCCAAAGACAAAAAGATTCTTCCTTTTTTTCCATTACACATGTGTCTCTAGTAATGACTTTGAAAGTGCCATCTGAGTACTTTCTCAAAAACCCCAGTAAAGAAAATCAAGGGTCACTTCATTGTCCTGTTTGCTGAAGTAAGACTACATGCCTGTTGATTTAGCCTCTCACCTTCTCTCTTGGTTTTTTCTTTTTGCTCAATCCTCCACCCCTTAACCTCCCTCCCACTAGCTGTCATCCTGCTCTCTATCTATTACTCTGTGTCTATTTTGCTTGTTAGTTCAATTCGTTCATTAGATTCCACCTATGAGTAAAATCATATGCTATTTGTCATTCCCTGACTGTCTTATTTCATTTAGCATAATGTTCTCTAGGTCCATCCGTACTGTCAAAAAGGGTAAAATTTTTCTTCTTTTTTTATGACTGAGTAGTATTCCATTGGTAAATGTTCCATAGCTGTTTTATCCATTTGTCTACAGATGAATGCTTGGGCTGTTTCCATATATCGATGATTGTAATGATGCTTCAATGAACATAGAGGTGCTTATGTTCTTTCAAGTTAGAGTTTTGGGTTCCATTGGATATATTCCCAGTGGTGGGATCACTGGGTCAAAAGGCAGATCCATTTTTAATTTTTTGAGGTATGTCCATACTGCTTTCCACAGTGGCTGCACCAATCTGCATTCCCATAAACAGTGCAAAAGGAGTGAATGAGGCTTTTTCTCCACATCCTCTCCAGCACTTGTAGTTTATTAATTTACTGATTATAGCCATTTTGACAGGTGTGAGCTATCTCACTGTGGTTTTACTTTGCATTTCATTGATGCTTAGTGACATTGAGCATCTTTTCATATGTCTATTGACCATATGTATGACTCTTTGGAAAAGTGTCTATTCAGGTTCCTTGCTCATTTTTAAATTGGGTTGGTTATTTTTTTGATGTTGAGTTGTATACAAATTGGGTTGGTTATTTTTTTGATGTTGAGTTGATGCTGAGTTCTTTACAAATTTTGGATGCTAACTCCTTATCAGATACATTGGTAAATATGTTCTCAAAATATGTGGATTGTCTTTCCATGGCTGTACAAATACTTTTTAGTTTAAGGTAGTCCCATTTGTTTATTTTTTTCCTTTGTTTCTCTTGCCTGGGGCGATATATCTGAAAAAAAGTTTCTATGAGCAACATTTGAGATTTTGCTGCTTATGTTTTTTTCTATGATTGTTATGGTTTCAGGTCTAATGTTTAAGTCTTTAATCCATTTTCTAGTTTCATTTTCTGCACGTATCTGTCCAATTTATTGAATAAACACAATTAGTTGAATAAACTATCTTTAGCCCATTGTATGTGTTTGCTTCCTCTGTTGAATATTAATTGACTATAAAGGTATGGGTTTGTATCAGCGCTCTCAATTCTGTTTCATTGATTGGTGTGTCTGTTTTTATGCCAATACCAGGCTGTTTTGATTACTATGGCCTTGTAGTATAGTTTGATGTTAGGTAGTATCATTTTTCCAACTTTATCAGGATTGCTGTTGCTATTGGAGCCTTTGGTGGTAGCATAAAAATTTTTGAAATATTAGTTTTAGTTCTGAGAAATACACCATTTGAATCTCGATAAGAATTGCCTTGAATCTATAGATTGTTTTGGGTAGTATGAACATTTTAATGATGTTAATTCTTCCTATCCATGAACACACTGTGTGCTCCCATTTATTTGTTTCTTCTCAATTTATTTCTTCAGTGTCTTATAATTTTCCAAGTCCAGATTTTTTATATCTTTGATTAGGCTTATTCCTAGGTATTTTATTCTTTTTGAAGCAATTGTGAATGGGATTGTTTTCTTAATTTCCCCTTCTGTTAGTTCACTATTGGCATATAAAAATGCAACTGATTTCTGGATATTAATTTTGTATCCTGCTACTTTGCTGAATTCATTTATCAGTTCTAGTAGTTTCTTGGTGGAATTTTTGGGGTTCTCTATGTACAGTATCATGTCACCTGCAAATAAAGACAAGTTTTACTTCTTCCTTTCTACTTTGGATGCCTTTTATTTCTTCTTTTTGTCTGATTGCTGTGGCTAGGATCTCCAGTACTATGTTGAATAAGAGAAATGAAAGCAGACATCCCTGCCTTGTTCCCAATCCAAGAGGAATGTTTGTAGGTTTTGCCCAAAGAGTATGATTCTGGCAGTGGGTTTATCATATATGGCCTTTATTATGTTTAGGTATTTCCCTCTATTCCCACTTTGCTGACAGTTTTTATCATTAATGGTGCTCAATTTTTTCAATAGCTTTTTCTGCATCCATTGATAAAAACATGTGGTTTTTATTCTTTAATTTGTTTATGTCATGAATCACATTTATTGACTTGCAAATGTTGTGACATCATTGCATTCCTAGAATAAATCACACTTGATCATGGTCTGTGATCTTTTTGAAGCATTGCTGTAATCGGTTGGCTAATATTTTGTTGAGGACTTCAGCATCTATGTTCATCAGTGATATTTGCCTATACATTTTTTCTTTGTAGTATCTTTACCTGGTTTTGGAATTAGGATAATGCTGGCATCTTAAAATGAGCTTGGGAGCCTTCCCTCCTCTTGAATTTTATGAAATAGTTTGAGAAGGAGAGGTGTTAGGTCTTCTCAAAATGTTTGGTAACATTCACCCGTGAAGCCATCTGGTCCAGGGCTTCTATTTGTTGGGAGTTTTTTATTACGGCTTCAATTTCATTAGGTATAATCTGTCTATTCAGAAACAGATTCTCTGTTTCTTTCTGATTTAGTTTTGGAAGATTGTATGTTTCTAGGAATTTATCTATTTCATCCAGGTTGTTAGCATATAATTGTTCATAATATTATCTTATATCCTTTGTATTTCTTTGGTGTCAGTCATTATTTCTCCTCTTTCATTTCTGATTTTATTTACTTGGGCCCTTTCTCTTTTTTTCTTAATGAGCCTGGTTTGAGGTTTGTCAATTTTATCTTTTCAAAGAATCATGTCTCAGACTCATTGATCTCTTGTATTATTTTTTAGACTCTATTTCATTTATTTCTTCTCTGATCTTTATTATTTCCTTCCTTCTACTCACCTTGGGCTTGTTTGTTGTCCTTTTTCAAGTGTTTTAAAGTATAAAATTAGATTTTTTATTTGAGTTTTTTTCCTTCTTCTATTTTGAGATGGGTCTGTAGTGCTATGAATTTCCCTTTTAGGGTTACTTTCCCTGTGTCCCACAGATTTTTATTGTTGTGTTCTCATTTTCATTTGTTTCAGGGTATCTTTTGATTTCTTCCTTGATCTTATTTTGACCCATTCATTGTTTAATAACATGTTATTTAGCTTCCATCTTTTGTGTGGTTTTCAGTGTTGTTCTTGTGATTGATTTATAGTTTTATAGCATTGTGGTCAGAGAAGATGCTTGATATGATTTAAGTCTTCCTGATGTTATTGAGATTTATTTCATGTCCTCGTATGTGGTCTATCCTAGAAAATGTTCCATGTGTACTTGAAAAGTATGTATATTCTGGTGCATTGGGGTGAAATGCTCTGAAGATACCGATTAAACCCATTTGATCTAGTGTGTTGTTTAATGTCCCTGTCTCCTTGTTGATTTTCTGTGTGGAAGGTCTATCCATTGAGGTCAATGGGGTGTTAAAATTCCCAACTATGATTGTAGTTCTCTCAATCTTTCCCTTTATGTTCATCAGGATTTGCTTTACATACTAGGTCCTCCTATGTTTGGTGCATAAACGTTTACTAGGGTTATAGGGTTATATCCTCTTGTTGGATTGTCCCCTTTATCATTGTGTAGTGTCCTTTTTTTCTCTTACTATAGTCTTGGTTTTAAAGTCCATTTTGTCAGATATAAGTATGACTACTCAAGCTTTTTTTCTTTCAATTTTCATGAAATATCTTTTTCCATCCCTTTACTTTTAGTCTGTGTTTATCTTTTGATCCAAGGTGGGTCTGTTGGAGGCAGCATATATAATGGTCTTATTTTCTTATCCATTCAACTACCCTATATCTTCTAGTTGGAGAATTTAAGCCATTTACATTTAAGGTGGTTGTTGATAGATATGTATTTAGTGCCATTTTATTGTTATACGGTTTCCCCTGTTTTTTCCTTTCTCTTTTTCTTCTTTTCTTAAAGCAAGCCTTTTAACATTTGTTGCAGTACTTGTTAGTGTTAACAAATTCCTTTGGCTTTTTCTTGTCTGGGAAGCTCTTTACTTCTTTTTCAACTTTAAATGATAGCCTTGCTGGGTAAAGTAGCCTTGGTCATAGTTTCTTGCTTTTCATTACCTTGAATATTTCACACCACTCCCTTCTGGCCTGAAATGTTTCTGTTGAGAAATCTGATGACAGTCTAATTGATGCTTCCTTTATAGATAACTACCTGCTTTTCTCTTGCATCTTTTAGCATTCTTCCTTTTTTTAAGGCTTCTCATTTTAATTATGATGCATCTTGGTGTAGTCCTCTTTGGATCCAACATGTTTTGAACTCTCTGAACTTCCTGGACTTGTGTGTCTTTTTTCTTCACCAGATTAGGGAAGTTTTCAGTCATTATTTTTTTCAAATTGGTTCTCAATCCCTTGCTTGCTCATCTTTCTGGTACTCCTATGATACAGATGTTGTTATACTTCATGTTGTCCCATAAGTTTCTTAAGTTTTCCTCTTTTATTAAAATTCTTTTTTTCTTTTTCCTGCTCTGCTTGGACAATTTTTTCTACCTTATTTTCCAAATCACCGATTCAGTCCTCTGCTTTATTTACCTACTATTGATTCCTTCTGGTATTATTTATTTCAGATATTGCATTCTTTAGTTCTGTCTGGTTCTTTTTTTTGTGGTTTCAATGTCTTTTTTCATGCTGTTGATTATCCTTATAATCATTACTCTAAACTATCTGATAAGTTTCTTGCCTCCATTTCATCTAGTTCTTCTTTTGGAGAATTCTTTTCTTTCATTTGGGGTCTGTGTCTTTGTCTTCCCATTTTGGCTGCTTCTTTGTATTTGTTTCTGTGTATTAGGTAGATCTGCAAAGACTCTGGTGCAGACCTATGTCAGATGCTCCCTGTGACTGGTCCTGGGCAACCTATTTGGAGCTATCAACAACCCAGAGCTTGTGCCTCCCTCTATTGGGCATGTGTGTGTGTGTGTGTGTGTGTGTGTGTGTGTGCAGAAAGAACCAGGCTGCACACAAAGACAATCTTTTACCAGCACCAAGCCTGTGGTCAGCTAAAGTCTCAAAGGTCCCAGAGATCCACCTTGCCTGTAGACTTTCTGTTAGGCTTAAAGATTGAAAGTCTTCCAGCTCTACTCTGCATCAGGTCTTAAGCACCACAGAGTGAGGCAAGGGTGATTCCTGGAGGTGGGGTTATTGCTTTCCTTTAGGCTGATGCTACCTGGAAGGGAGTGCTCTGCCTGAGAAAGGTGGCCTCTGCCGTATGGGAAAAGACTCTCAGCACAAGGATCCTGGCAGCTGTTTCTTCAGTTCTCTCCCCAGAGCCACCCGCTCCAGACTCTCCTCACATGTCTCTAGTCCACTCTGCTCTTCCTCTGTCAGAGCCCAGGGTACGGAATTTTGTGCATGCATTGACCCGTAGAGGCTCTCTGCATCTCCAGCCATCTCTCCCTGGTAGACAGAAACCCCTGCTGCTTTTCACAGCTGGATTTATCTGAGTTCCACTCCTGGTTGTGGTACTGTAGGCTGGGGAACCCAGATTGTGTTTAGACCCCACACTTCTCAGGGGGAATCCCTCACAGCCTGAAATATCCCTCCAGAACTTCAGCTGCTGCCATTGAGAGCCCAGCTAGCCATCTTGCACCTCCTCAGCTCTCCCTACCAGTCATTTTGTGGTGATGTGGTTTCTTCTGTCTGTCTGTGGTTATAAGGCTTCTCTCTAGCTAGTGTTCTGTTGGTCATTCAGGATGATTTTTCTGTAAGTTCATTGTAAATCCAGTCTGGTCCTGGGAGAAGGTTAGTTCCACTTACTCCTCTGCCATCTTGGGTCCTGGCAGGGAAACACTTTTAGTTTTTGCCCATTGAGCATGTTGTTGGCTGCAGGTTTGTCACATATGGCCTTTATTATGTTGAGATATTTTCCATTTTTTTCCTACTTTAGGGAGAGCTTTTTCATAAATATGTGCTGAATTTTATCAAATACTTTTTCTGCATCTGTTGATATCATAATGTGGTTTTTAATTTTTCCTTTCGTATATGCAATGTATCATGTTTGTTGATTTATGAAAACAGTACTATCCTTGCATTTCCAGAATAAATACCACTTGATCATGGTGTATGATCTTTTTACTGTATTGCTGGATCTGGTTTGCCAATATTTTGTTCAGGATTTTAGCATCTATGTTTATCCTATCTTGTTTTTTTTTTTTTCAAATTGAGACTCTCCATCCATTACCCATTCTATTGCTTATCCTTCTATCGCCCTGAGAATCCTAAGCCTAGACAAAGAGAAAGTCCATAAGTAACATATTCTCTAAGTGAATTTAGAAATCAGTCAGGAAGAAGTCATAGTAATTACAATGGTTATGAAATCCTAAATTTCAGACAAGGAGATACCATCTATCTGAACAGAATTATATTCAAGCACATGAATTTCCCTAGACTATATTATACTCATCACAGCCTCTGTAACATATTGTTGTATGGATTGTGCAGTGCACAAAAGGAACACATCTAAGAAAGTATTATTCACATAATAGATAGTATAGATGCAGTACTTATAACAATAATAAAAACATTTTTCAGAAGATAGCAGTAAAATAGCTCGCTCTAAAAAATCAGTACAATATGACAATTTTCTGTAGACAGAAAGTGTCTGATTTATACAAAGTCAGAAAAAAAGAGTTATCAAGTGCTCTAAGTCCTATAGGTAAAGATACTCCTCACAGTAAGTTCAGTAGCTCAGAGAAAAGAGTGGTCACCAATCACAGGGAGAACTAGTCATAGCTTCAGGGAGGGCCTGACTATTTAAAAGAAGAGGAAATTTTTAATAATTTGCAGTGAAGAGAGCATAGGATTTGGAGGGTTTCTATAGCTCTGTAGAGTTTTTTTTTTTTTTTGAACAATCAAAACCTGTTCTTCTATGAGAAGCTTTTCCTGGCCATTGGTTTCAAAAAATATCTCCTCCCACGATTATCCTCAGTCTCCTTAACCTGCTCTGTTTCCAGCATAGCACTCATGACCTGATTTTCATTTCCTTATGTATTATGTCATTTTTGTTTATTTGTTTATTTTATGTGTCTTTCACTAGAATGTACATTCCATGAGACTAGTGGTCTTTATCTGACTTGTTCACCACTTTGACCTCCGATGTCTAGAACTGAGCTGTCTCATACAATAACCACTAGCTACATGGAGCTATGTAATATAAGATAGAGTTAGCAAAAATGAATGCAATGAACCACATATGTGGTTCCTTCAGCCACATATGCTGTATTTCCAGTGTCAATAGCTACACGTAACTAGTGGCTACTGTACTGGATGGTGCAGATATAGAACTTGTACCATCACGGAAAGTTCT